>VDFB02258415.1:0-244214 GCA_007258455.2 Sequoia sempervirens
GGGGAGACTTCAAACGAATGACCGCTAAGGGAAATCAGCACAGTTGAGACCCAACTACAAAGACTTTGGGAGCTAAGGCATCCATGTGTTGTCTTTCTCTTTTAGGAGAAGCGGAGTAGCAATATTTTGTTTGCATGTTGTTGTGCTAAGACACACGTCAACACTTACTAACATCATTAAAAGGTATGTTTATAATTATAAAAATTTAACATTAGAATTATTTAACATTTGAAATATAAAATTTAAATATTATATTATAATAGTTTATAATTTACTTATATAGTATTTTGGATAATAGAAACAATTTTGATTGATTTAATATTTTCTAAGTTCATTATTGATTTTAAATCTTATAAATATAATTATATATCTTTAATCAATATTATAATTTAAAAATAATAATGAATATTGAACATCTTAAATTTTAGTATAACTTAAATATTAAAAAATTTAATGTATAAGTTTATAAAATATAATATATATTTTTTTAAATAAAGATTTAAAGATTATTATATATGTATATTTAGAGATCCATAGAATTATCTTTTTAACTATGAAATTAATATGATTAATTTCATTTATAATTTTATCTTATCTTTTTAACAATTTTTTGGTATCATACATAATTTGTTTTTTATAAGTATCATGTTGTATACTCTTTATATGGAATGTAGTGTTTTGTCATGGAGCTTAATAAGTTTTAATAATTTTTTAGTCATTTTAAAAAGATTTTGTTTTTTATAAAGATAGGTATATTTAGACTTTTATTATTTATGTACAATTATGCATATTATTTTATTTATTATATTTTTTTGCAATATCATGTTATTCTTGATTAATCACATTATTTGTTTGTCATTTTTATTTGTTTTGTTGAAAAATATTTTATGTTTACTTTACATCTATGATAATTTCAAAATTATCAAATTTAAAAATTATAAATAAAAAATTATTTTTATTAATCTCTTGAAGTACGCAGGTCCTAATCTTTTGTAAATTAATAACTATATAAATAGTTATTTCTTTCCTTTATTTCTATAAATGTGTCTCATGTCTCTATTGAAATTTATGAGATGTGTATGTAATTCTTAGCACAACATTCTTAGAGATTAGGATTTATTTTCACATTTATCTATTTTCTTATTATTCCTATTAGTGGCTAATTAAATCTTCATTGAAAACCTAAAAAAAGCTTTGGTCCTTCAATCTCAAAGCTTGTCTAATTTCTTGATGATAATCATTCACATTGATTCCCAATATTGTGCTCCTTTCATGATACATTTATAAAATGCACTTGGTAATTTAGTATGTGGTTGAAATATTAGAGTAACAACAAATGGTTCTTTTCATTTTTGGCACATGATTGGCCATTTTTACTATGTTAAATTTTTATTTTCACTTTTATTTTCATGGTTTTCATGTTGTCAAATTTTCATACATTTCTTAGTCTTTTTAAAAAAATAAATGAAGGTTCTATTAGTGTCCCTAATCTTGCTAAATATCATGTATAGAGAAAGTATAATATATAAACTACCAATTATAGAGTATAACAACAAAATGAATTTAAAAACTACTAGATAGAAACAAGGTTTAGAATAATTCAAAATAGAGATACCATTCTCCTACAAATACTATGTATAGAAACCCTATGTAGCCACACTTTCACCCTCAAAATCAATAGAATAAATTCTCATACATTGTTTCTATAATGAATTTAGAGAATAAATTATAAAGATTTAAATTCAATAATGAATTTAGAAAATATTAAATCAATCAAAATTGTTTCTATTATCCAAATACTATAATTCAAAATCTTAGGCCCAATCTTAGAAGCCTACAACAATAACCTAAGTGAACACTTGTCCTAATTCAACCTTAACCCTGATTTAGCCCAAACCATAACCTTAACCCTAACCCTAATTGAACTCTAACCCTAATTAAACTCTATCCCTGATTGAAATCTAACCCTAATTAAACTCTAGCCGTAATTGAACCCCAACCCTAACCCTATTTGTTCCTAACCCTAGTATCTCACAAATACAGGATCAAGACCTTGCCAACTCTAGTAAACCTTATTGGATAGTGATAAAAGCTACCTTATCTTTCATTAAGGTAGAAAAATTTTGTTATACAACATGCCCCTTGAAAATTGGAGATAGGCACTACAAAAAGAAGGTAAACACTAATGAAAATGGTCAGTGGTATTGTGGAAGATGTGATAAAACTTTCCTTGAATGTGATTATAAATATATACTTCAATGCAAAGTGCAAGACCATACTTCATTCACTTGAATTACAACTTTTGAAGAAGTGGCAGAAGAAATTATGGGTGTAACAACAAAAGAATTGAACATCTTGAAGCATGAAAAACAAAGATGATGTTAGTTTTCACATTATACAAGGTCCTTTTCAGCGGATATATCTAAGTTAGTTAATGCCATTTTGTCATGATAGTTCTTCTTTGATCTTTGTCAATACTAAATCTAAAATGATTGATGAACATTTTTGCTTTTAAATTTATTGTTCTTGGTTGATTGTTGTTATAGACAGTTGGTATGATTTCAAATTTCAATGTGTACCCTTATATATGGGAATTGAGATAAACAATGACACACAAACAACCAATGAAATCAAATTGATTGCTTTTAAATTCATTTTCATGAAAGTAAGCATTTTCAAGTCAATGCACATCTTGATAAAGATAACTCTCGTGTTTTACATATATTATTAATTAATATAGGTATGCTAGTTAATTAAATTATTAACTATATTTTATTTCTATTATATATTGAATTGTTAAAAGATGTAAAAATCTTAATACTAAATATATAGGAAAATGGTTGAAAAATTACATATTTTTAAAAAAATAAAATATTAATATCTTTCTCTACTTATCTCTCTCTCTCTCTCTCTCCCCTTTCTCTATATCTCCTTATATCTCTATCTTGCCATATATATATATATATATATATATATATCTCTCTCTCTATATATATATATATATATATATATGCCCCCTCTATCTCCCTATCTCTCTATATATTTATTTCTCCATCTATCTCTCTCTATATCTCTATCTATTTTTATCCCTTTTGCCTCTCTCATTCTATATTCATCTCTACCTCTATCTATAGGGAGAGATACAAAGGTGAAACATTGGACCTTCCCAAAGATCCACCAATCTCAACACTACTCCCAACTATTTTGAGCATTTAAGTACATATTGTATGCTAGATTAGGAGGTATGTGTCAAAGCTCATATTTATTGATGCAAAATAGGTCCAAAGTCACAAATTTGATGTAGAGTTAGTTATAGTTTTGTAGAAAATTTCAAGTGCCACATAGAGCAAAAAGATATTCCAGTTTTTTATATCATGTCATCAAATTTGGCACTTCATCAACATTAACAAAAGAAAGGTATGTACTTGAATCCCTTGCATTTAAATTTTTCTATATATATAAATATTTTAATATTTTCCCTCAAATCCGTAATATATATATTAGTGTGTATTTATTTATTGCAATAAACAATTAACCTAAGTAACACATTAAATTATTCTAAGGATTCATGCTTGGAAAAATGCATAACAATTTTTTTTGTTGGATGTCATGTTGTATAGTTTAGAAAACTCAAAATATGAATAGGATTTTAAGGCCATATATTATGGTAGCTTACAATGCAAAAGAAGGAAGGAAATCTATTATCAATTTTAATCTACAATTTAATACCATATGAAAAATCACATGTAGTATTATCTAAAACTAATTCTTGACATATTAATTTTATAAAATACACTTACCATACAATAAACTTCTCCCAAGAAAGAAACCCTAAGTGAACATTAATTGAACCTAATTGTAGATTCATAACTCTAATCATAACCCTAAGGGAACACTTATTGAATAGTAGTCCTAATTGTACCATAACCCTAACTTTGAACTATAGTTGAACTCTAATCCTAACCCTAACACTAATTCTTATCATAATTGAACCTTAACCCCAACCCTAATCTTAACCTTGACCCTATTTGAACTCTTATTGAATTCATAACCTTAATTAAGCCCCAACCTCATCCTCAATCCTAACCCAAATTGAACATTAATTGAACCTTAAACATAACCCTAAGTGAACACTCATCCTAATTGAGCTCTTAACTTTTTAGTTGAAAATATTAAAGTGCCTTAGATTTTCCCATTCATTGTCATTTATCATTCAATTCCTAATAGAACTCCAAAAATTTATACTTTTATAATGTTTTTAATACACACCTAATATTAAGGGTTTAGAGTTTAAGGGTTAAGGGTTTAGGGTTAAGGGGAGAGAGATAGAGGGAGTGAGTGAGTGACCCATTTACATATTATTCTTTTATTCTTCAGTTAAATATTTAGTTACCCATTTATTGTTAGCAGAAATGACCGAAGAATTTAATAGAATAGACTACTCATATAATACCTTGCATTATGGAGCTCAATTCTCGCGATATATTACTACTTATCAAATCCTTTGTAAATAATTGAAACTTATGACTCCATTTAAGCATTTAATTGATTTTCTTGAATCAAAGAAAAACATAGACACAATTGAACAATTCTCAAAAGAAGAATGACAACTTCATTAACATTTAATTCAAAATTCACTCAAATCCACATAATGAGAGAAAATATATTAGAATTATCGTTTATTCATGCTTATAAGTCATATCTACATACAATTTAAGGTAATTTGCATATATTCATCCATAACTCAAAATAGGCTATCTATTCTATTCCATCCGCTTGGGGTTTTAACAGCCAATGGCACCACAGATATCACTTCCTCATCAGAGGACATATATATTTCTACCCATATATTCAACTCAAAACCTAGCTAGAGCTTTCATCAGTTCTCTCCCTACAAATGAGCCTTGAATTCCCTTTTATATGACAATAGAGCAACAAGCTTCAAGCTCAAATGTAATTTCACCACAAAATTTCATTTGAACAAAATCTCCATTGCATTTGACTATCATTACAAAACTTCCCACATGTTGAATCTGCAAAACATATATAGTGCATGAACTGGGGTAGCGTAAAAGAATGGGGAACACAAATTGTCATCAAAATCCCCTTGTCGCTATCCACACAAAAAAACCAGGAAACCAAATTGCCACGAAGGCACCACAACAACTTCTTATTTACCCGCCACCCTACCCTTACCAACACTCAGACCCTAGTATACATGCCCGCTTCTAGTTGTTGCCCAATACAGTAGACCCTCAGCCTCCTCTTCTTTCTTGTCCTTGCCCAATATGGTTCTAGTCCGTCCACTTGGGGTTTTAACAGTTGATGTGCCCACACATATCATTTCCTCATCAAAGGGCACACCGTGATTGAAGCAACTTAAATATCAACAATAGTCTGAGTTGGTCTCGATTACATCATCAGAAGTGTTGCTCGTAAGGTCAATGGGCAAGTGTTGGCTGTATCCAGAGCACACTGACTGCTTGCCTTTGTCATCTACCAGTTGAGCAACAATTTCCTAGAATTCCAAACTTCTACTGCAACCAAAGCAATAGAAGGTTGCAATTCCAGGTGGTTGCTGCTCAACCAAAGCACCTTCATGAGTAGCAGGACCGAGCTTTTGTGAGCTCAAATGAACAAACCTCCTTACTGACTTACTCATTTTCTCTTCTCAGACAAGCACTCAAACTTGATTAGACTCAGCCCACAAAGTGCTCTTACTACTACAAGAATGACACTATTAGCAGTTAATTCCTCTTGTATTTATTGTGTAAGGTAATGGCAACCTTCATCAATACTTAGTAAATATGCATGTGCAAACATGGCAATTTGGCGGCGTATGTACTATCATCGTTTAACTAGAGCTGGATGAGAATCCAAAGATCACCCTTCATGATTGCCAACAACAACATCTTCACATAGATTGAGATCGACGTGACTACACAAGCAAGGAATAATTTATTAATGCTTCACCAACCTTCATCTTCCTCCTACGAGCTAGCAGGGAACAACAGAGATTTACATTAGCTTTTGATCTTGGTTGTCGATTTAAAACCACGGGTTATGAGCTCAATAGTGGAGATTGGACCCACATTCCATACAGGACATACATCTACCTTTTGTTGACCTTGCGCCAAATAGTAGGGCAACACCTTAGGTCTGCGAGTTGGCGGGGTACGATCAAGATATTCTCCCATATCTTCAAATCTGGAAAACCTACACATTGTACAGTTAGTATTTAATGAAAGGATTTGGCTAAGCCATCAGTGACATGACCACTAGAGTTAATGGCTTAGGCTTACGTCACCAGATTAAAATTAAAACCCAACTAAGATTTTAATACTTTATTTCCTTTACAGGGTTTTATTTCCTAAGTCTTGGTTGGCCTCGTTAAATTCTTATCCCAACCCTAACAAAGAATAAATGATTAACGATGCCCGCTATCTCGTGATCAGGGATTACAAGGATTGCGATATCATGGGTGGGTGCCACGTGCCCTTCCTAAAGGATGAAATCTGTATGACCATTGATGAGCTGTCTCTTCAAGATTGACGGTGCCCGCCATCCCGCGATTAGGAATTTTGGGATCGCGATGTCGCAGATGCCTGCCACGTGTCTCATCCAATGAAGCCTAAGGAGTGAAGAAAGTGTTCACCAGTTTTAAATGTATTACGGGGTGAATTACTAATGCACTTGTAAGATGCATGTGTTTTATTTTAATGCAGATGTTATGATTTTAAGGGAAAAGTTGCTTGACAGTTAAAGGAAAATGATGGCGACCATTTTTGAAGGAGCAGGATTTATGGTAAAAAGATTGACGGTGCCCACCATCCCGCAATGGTAAATCAAAGGATTGTGATATTGCAAGCAACCACCACGTGGAATTCCTTCGCAGTGTATGACATAGTGGGCCCCTTTATTGCCTTGTTGGCAATTATGTCAGCCTGTTTTGAAGATGGTCGTCGATGAATTGATCAAACTAAAGGATCAATGACTCAAGTTTAAATATGTATCAAATTATGGTTGGAGCCCTACGTGCAGCCAGTGAGTGGGCTTTAATGGCGGATGAGACATCTACTGGTAGGATTTGATTGACATAAAATCAATTTACTCGTCTCATTTGTATCACAAAGCATCCAATTATTTCGTGAAAATAGTTTCAGAGCCAAAGGTGAAATTGCCAGCAACTGTAGCTAGAAATTGGAGTTTGTGTGAAAAAATCCGTGAGTTAGTTTTCTCTGTTTCCCAGTCATTCTGCACCTAAATTTGGGAAAGGGGGTCTGCTATGCTTGTCACCGAGTTCATTAAAATCTTTTGTTAGGGCTATTGTTTAATCATAAATTGTGAGGAATTGCGGTATTTTTACTCTGTAATTTTCTATCTCTGCTTAGTCATAGCCACTTGAAGTGTAACATTGTAGTGAGGCCCTAGTTTTTCTAAAATGGTTCCAACCAAGTAGCACTTTGGCCACATTGAGTATTTGAAAAGAAACTTGTGCGATGATTTCCTAGATCAATTTCTATTATCAACAAATGAGAGAATGAAAGGTTTGGTGTTGATGCGAGGGAAAATCCTAGGGGAGGGGTTGGTGTGTAATAATTCCAACATTGCTGATGCTAGGGTTCCACTCATAGGCTTAGAAATTTTCAAATTATGGTATGGATAGAGGAATTTGCCTCATCCTTTTTCAAATGGATGGATGTACGACATGGAAAAGTTGGTTGTTCCAAATGCGTTCCCTGATGTGGACTTACTTAGAGCAGTGGCCAAAAGATATGACCCTATCATATAGGTATTTAGAGATAATGATGGAGGGGTTCTATTAGAAATTAACAGAGATGTTATCCAATAGACTTTTGATTTGAGTGATCCAAGTGATGACTTAGTTCCTATTAATCTTGAAGAAATGAAGCAGGAGTATACAGAATTAAAATCTCTTTTTAGGGTTAAGCTGCTTCCACCTCATCTGGTTAAGGCAGGGGGTTCACAATTTCACATCAGCCCTAGTGATAAGGACCCTTCAGATTGAATTGTTTTGGAAAGCCTTTCCTGACTACTTTCTATTCACTATGTTAGATTTTGGGTTTCAGCCCTGGTGCAGTAATGCCAATTGCATACATGTTCATGGGGGTGCAAATACAACACCCTAACTTCTCTGTAACATATGACTTTGCTTCTTTTTTGGTGGAGAGGATAGATGAAGGATTGTCGAAGCTGCAAAATAGTGATACTGGTACTCAATTCTTTTGGTATTCCATGTTGATGCATACGTTCTTGTTTAGGAATGCTAATTTCTTTGCTAAGAAGATGAACTTAAGACAATCAGTTAATGGAGAAAGATTTCTAGTATAAATATGGGCTGCAGATTTGTCTTGTAATAAGGAAAACACCAGTTATGTGTAATTTGATAATTGTTTTGCTACAAGATTGAGGGCTAGATTGATGGTAAATGTACCTAGGATCCCTCAGGAAGTGCATGATTTCCTTAGGCCGAAGCAGAGGAAACCAAAATTGAGGGTTTTACATAACTGGGGTGACATTATCCCATATCCAGTCAGCATTGTCCTGAGAATATATGGATTTCAAGGAACCCCTCACATATTGCCATACAATGTGCCACCAAGACTAGGGTTTGCAGAAGTTATGTGGTAGATGGGGTGTATTCATGAAGATAACCTAACTAGAAAGGGGAAGGGAACATTATTCCCTGATTATATAGTAGTGTCCGACTTTACATTTTCAAAGGGAGGCTAGACACATTTTGACAAATTCTTTGTTGATTACCATTTGAGATTTGGTCGAAGGCGACAACATGATCCTAAAAGTTTCTTTTCTCTTTTCAGACAAAGAATAAAAGGTGAAAAATTTGCACATGAGTTCAATTTCTCTGAGGACCTGATCAGGAATGAATTTGATTTAAATAGACAAGAATTGAACAAGGAAAAGTGGATAGCTTATAGTAAGCTACTGGATATTGTGCATGAAATGGATCTGACGTATGATCCATTGATGGAATTCACTCCATACCACAAGAGAATTAATTTTTTAATGAAGAATTTCAAGGAGATAATGGACACCTTGACAACCAAAAAGATAAATTTAAGGCTAAGTCTGGATATGCAAGGACAAAGTGATATGCCAATTGAAACAAGGTCAGTATGTCAGCCTACAAAAAGGCGGCCCATCTATAGGAGGAAAAGGGATACTGGTAGTGATGAGGAAGAAGTAGACATAAAAGGGAAGAAAATAATGAAGGTTCCTTCACGACCAGGCCCAAAATTCAAAGTACCTGGGGCTGTCAAAATCATTGAATTAAAATCTTTACCAGAGCGCAATCCCCCATCACCACCACTTGAGCCAATCCCTAAGAGGAAAAGAACTGATCACCTACCTGAGGATCTCACAGATGAAATTATTGTTATTGATCAAGACATGCAGGTTGGTATGCCGTCCCCTCCTAGGTCAGTTGAATTGGTTCTATCTGATTTGGATATGAAGGGTAAGAGTGTGCAAGATGCAAGAATGGAGACTTGCAGGTTCTTAGATGACAATGCATTTGTAAAGACTCCTATATTCTTGCAATTGGCATGGAGGATGAAATTTGAGGAATATCAAAATAAATGCAAGGAGAGAAGAGAACTAAGGCCTGACAGGTCAGATCAGGAGAATGATAAAGAAGTGAAACCTGAACTAATGGAAGAGTTCAAAAACATCACTCCTGAAGAAGGAAGACAACTAGTGAATCGGGCTGGTGTTTTGATTTTGCCTAAATGGGACATCATAGATGTAGTGGCTTTCAATGCCATTATGAAGTCCAAGAATCCTTTTCAGGATTGTGAAGAAGAAGTTAAGGCAGCATTACAAAACTCTGCCTTTAGTGAAGAATATGAGACCTTGGCAATTTGGGCATTGGCTCCACAAGGAAGAAAGCCAGACATTGCTGATATTAATCCAAATTTCAAAGGAGGATTAATAATAAAGAGGGCTTCAGAGACTACAACAACTAAAGCCACTAGTTTAATTGTGAATGTGGCCAAGTTGGCCCAAAAGACTGCTGAAAGGGAGGAGGCTGAAAGAAAGAGCCTAATGGAGAAGTATAACATTTTAATTGAAGAATATAGTAAAATGCAACAGAGGAATGTTGAGCTGCAAACTGAAGTAGAAAGGTTCAAGTATAGACATACTGGGGAAACATCCAATGCTCCAGAACCAACACATCACCTCCAACAATAGGGTCAATGCCTCCTGCTTCTCCAAATGTTTCTACACTAGGGTCTCCCATTCAAAATCCTGCTCTTACCCCTCCTCTAGAACAAGTTGATGAAGAAACAGAGTGCTCTGTTGATCCAACAAAGAGGCAGCTCATGGAGAAAATTGATCAATTACAGACATCACTAAGGGTAAAAGAGGAGGGTTTTCTTTCAAAAAAAAAGAAATTGTTACTCTTGTTTTGGAGCATTTAAATGAAAAGTTGGATAATAAACTACCCTCTATACATTCTTTGTATTCTTTGCTATTTGAAGCAATAAATAATATTGATAGGGATTGGGGGATAGTGATTCCAATAATTCAAAATTGGATCCCTAGGGAAAATAATCTAGATGTTATGAATAAAGCCTCTGTAACACCAAATAAAATGCTTGCACAATAGACAACAAAAGAATATTAGAGGCACACATGCATACAATACTAAATCTAAAATAAAAATTCATTTGTTAAGCAACAAAGAACATAGGAAAGTTAGAACATAATTAAAACTAGAACAATCTCACCAATTCCAAACGTATTTCCATGATTCATCTCGATTGCCCTTCTCCATTTTGCTTGTGTAGTATAATTGCCCTCAAATTTTCAAGTTCGTGCAAGTATAGCCTAAGATAGTGATTAGCAAAATATCAAAGATTCAAGACAAAGTGCTCTCAAAAGTCATAAGATTTCACGAGTTTTTGAGAGAGATTTCGCGAGAGATTGGAATGAAGAATGACAAATCAATTTATAGAAAATTGATGATTCGAACGACAGGTCAAGATTGAAAGATCAACAGATGGTTGAGATCGACTGATTAGACATGCATTCTGATAACTGTTAGTAGTGACATGAGTGATACAAACTAGAAATAGGATTAAAGATTAAATAAATGATTTAATCTTTAGTTTGACATTTGAAAACATAAGAAATATCTTTGCATGACAAAGATGAGGATTGATTATAATGACTCTCTGTTCGAATGCATGCACGAGGTTTAATTAATTAAATAAGAATATTTAATTAATCCGCATGTACACGCAAATAAGGTAGAACTGGACGATTCAATGATCTGACGAAGAGATTACTTGAGACAACCACTCAGACATCAAATCAATAGTTAACTGAGCGATTAAAATAGATGTCGAGTCGAGTAAAAATGAATACTTAGATAACTCACATAATTATCTAAAATATAGAGGAATGCGTTAAAATAGAATTAATGAATTAAATAATTCATTTAATTCAAGACTCGATATTCGAAGAATAATTAAATAAATAATATTTATTTAATTAAATGATGAAAGGATTTTAAATGAATAGTTAAATAAATAATGAATTTATTTAATTATAGTTGAAGTATGATAAAGAATAAATTAAATAAGAATTTATTTAATTTGACAAGAAGGATAAAGTTAATTAGTAACATAATTAAATAAAAAACGTTTATTTAATTAATCAGATAGAATAAAGAAAAGTGTGAATTAATTAAATAATTAAGATTATTTAATTAATAGAAGAAATAAAAGAAAATGAATTAATTAAATAATTAAGATTATTTAATCAATAGAAGAATTAATGTTAAGATGAATTAATAGAAGATGAATTGATTAAATAATTAAGATTATTTAATCAATGACCCTAAAGAATATGAAATATGAAGAATATGGAAGTTGCAGGCTTAAACCAAATTTCGGTGTCCACATTTGCCCCTCTTTGATACAATGTTGTTTAGGTGTTGTGTCAAAGAAAGTTGATAAAAACATGCCCCAGTCATGTTCCAGTGTAAAACAGGTGAAGGTATGCCCCCTCGGGAAAATTGACAAATTTCTGAAACGTTCAGAAAAATTTGGAAATGCTCCCAATTAGTCCAGTAGATAGGCAGAAATGCAATGCAGTTGACGAAATTGGGATTGGAAATGGGAGGGATGCGTACGGGATGATGAAAAATGGGAGTTTACATGGCCAGTAGGAAAGAAATGCCACCTAAGCCCTAGGTATATATTTGAATTGGGGTGAAAAACTATTCATTTGCACCCACCTAGCTTAGAGATTTGAAAATTTGCTCTGACTTTCTAGCGAGGATGTCTCCAGTTCCAACCACTCACCATCGCGCATACAGGATCCGGACATACCAGAGACCAGCTGGCGCGGACCCCCCGGTATGGACCTAAAACTTGCCTTTTTAATTTTTTTGATTTGCGCATTATTTAATGCATTTAATTCAATTTTTACTTCTGTGTCATTTTTAAATTTGCATCGCATATGTATGCGTGAACGACACATATGTATGCGGAAAACCGCATTTGAATATTCACATCGGTCATTTAGAATAGGCTTTAGCGAATAAACGCATTTGTTTATTTTTGATACGCATTTGAGATTTTGCAACGCATTTGCATATTTATAGCCGCATATGTATATTTAGAAACGCATTTGACATTTTAAATCACAAATGTTAGTTTTGTGACACATTTGATTATTATTGGCCGCATTTGCTTAATAATGACGCATGTAGAATTTATGAACCACATTTGTGAAAAAGTGACGCATGTGTAAAATAATGACGCATGTGCAAAATAACGATGCATTTGCATTTTATGTTAAAACAGTCATTTTTCACTAGAATAGATGATTCAGGCTGACATGAGGCATGTATAATGTTGTTGCAGGTTGTATTGGACCCTATCTATATGCGGGAGTCGAGACCCACGACGTTTCGATTCAGAGACAGCTTGCGGCCGACCGAGCGACAAACTTTATGGCATTTGGGTTTGTTGCATGTGACCGATATGCCCCAGATTCGGGCAAATCGGGGATTGTTGACAACATTATGTGAGCGGTGGCACTCGGAGACATCATCCTTCCACCTACCGACTGGAGAGGCCACGATGACCTTAGAGGATGTATATAGGATACTGAGACTGCCTATTAGAGGGACACGGGTAGTCTATGATACTTAGAGGGGGATTGCCGAGATGTGCAGATATTACCCCCAAACCGATGTTAGACAGCTAGGGGTTGATGACTATGAGATTAGGTGGCGGGTGTTGGCTCAGAGGTATAGATAGTTGGACTGTCTAGTAGCGACATTGATAGGCGGTATAGTACTGCCTGACCGCCGAGGACATGGATTCCCTGTGGGATGGGGGGAGATGTTAGTGGGCATGCTGGAGCGCCGAGTTGTATATGCCTGGAGTTCATGTGTGCTAAGGATGTTGTACTTCCACTTGCATGACATTGCCTATAGAGAGGCACAGTCGATGAGCTGCGGTACCACATTCCTGATGGTATGGGCATGGGAGCATATCGCTATTTTCAAACCACCTATTACAGTAGATGTACCTCACGGAGCTCCATATGCCTTCTGTTATGCGGGGGCAACCACACAGCATCATATTGGGGACACAGGTTACTTTAGACATGCTATAGACATGATGCAAGAGTTTACATGGAGACCGTACCTAGGCTGCGAGGTGTGGTTAGATGAGGGAGAGCATTTGCCATTTTGTCGATAGGCACAATACTTGGTGGGACGTACAGTGTCTCATGTACATATTATAGAGCGACAGTTGCCAAACTAGGTTTTGAGATAGTATGGAGAGGTACAGGATGTACCTCGAGGGAGAGCCGAGTTTGCCAGGTCGTCACGAGAGGTCCTACTATGAGGGCCAGAGATTCCAGTTGCCACTGTAGAGGCAGATATTGATGGGCTACATGAATTTCCATGGGGATGGAGGGATGGACCAATAGATCCAAGGACCACTCTAGCTTATGATCAATGGTGGGCAGTACACAGGCTGATCCCCTTAACAGATCCAGGGCAGCCAGCATCGGTAGAGCAGCGTGGGACAGGTTCGAGAGGTAGGCGAGGCAGAGGGAGAGGCCAAGGAGGAAGAGGAGGCCATGGTGATGGAGGGGATGATGGTAGAGGTGGATGACGTGGAGGCAGGAGAGGGAGGCGTGGTCGGAGAGGACAAGGACCAGCCTTGTCACCGATCTAAGAGGAGGGAGGAGGAGAGGAGGATGTGGCTATGTTAGATGTGGCCAGAGGTGGTGAGGAGGAGCAACTGACATAGGTAGTTATCCCAGACATCCTAGATATCCCAGCAGAGGTGGAGGCAGGTGCTGAGGAGGCAGGCAGAGAGGAGGGAGGTACCGAGGAGGCAGGTGGAGAGGAGACAGAGCTTGATGCTCTTGGGTTGCTAGGTGCCTACTAGGAGGATGATGAGGAGGAGGATGATCACGAGAGGGAGATTCGAGATCAGATCCTGGAGGAGCTGGACAAGGAGGAGGATGGGAGAGATAGGGCCCGATAGGATGAGACAGAGGCAGAGGAGCAGATGAGAGTATTGATGGCCGAGAGGGATGCCTATCGGGTGGAGAGAGACAAAGCCTTGATGGAGAGGGATCAGGCCATAGCCTGGTGGCAGGAGATTGAGTAGAGGTTCACAGAGCTCAGAGCATTATGCATAGGACCATCAACTGTGTTTGCCAGAGAGTTGGTCAGAGCTGGAGAGAGGGAGAGATATTATCGGGATCTGTATGAGGCAGAGGTTCCCCTAGAGAGACGGGCTCCTAGTTTTTCAGCGGCACACAGTAGCAGGTCCCAGACCAGGACCCACACACGGACAGTGAGCTCAGAGGGAGTGGATCAACCATGTAGAGCAGGGCCATATGACAGACCTCCTTCAGCGCAGAGATCCTTGGGTTCGCATTATCATTCCCCCACACACTCCCGACATGATGGCAGTGGTAGCTTAGGATAGGGGTACCTTTTGTTGAGACACTGTATTTTGATCTTATAGCCTGCGGGTTTCCATGTACCATTGATACATTATGACATTGTGATGTGACACATTTGAGTGATATATATATATATATATATGATTTTGGCGGTGATTCTTATGATATGCATGTCTATTTATTGATTATGCAGTCTTTATTTATACATGTGATGTTTATATGATATGCCTATGTGATGGATGAGTATATGTATTTTATGGTGTTTATGCAGCTAATGAAATAATGTTGATTCTATATAATGTATAATTCTATATAATGTTGATCCTATATGATTATGAGATGCAATGTGATGCTTATATGTATGATGCAGATGACACATGATGCTATACAAATGTAATGTGATGCATGTATTTACAGTTGATTTGTACATGGAATGCTTATGATATGCACTATTAAATGATGATTATTGTCTATTATGCCATGATGATGTAGATGTAAAATATGCCTATATGTATGTATGTTTCTAACCTGTATGTTGATGCAGGATGATGTATAATGTGTTGTGTCACAGGACTTCGTCATGATGCAAGAAAGAAGAACTGTTAGTGCAGAAAGAAAGATCGACAAAGAATGACAAGATGGAAGATAAATGTTAGTATTAGGAATCTTTGATATTTTGTCGTATCACAAAAGGTATTGCACTTTATCATCATTGGGCAGGACTAATACAAATGGAGAAAAACACCAGGATATGACATAGATCAAGGTGTGCAAGGTCATCCACTTGCTAATAACAGACAGTCGCAGACAAGGATTGTCATTGACTCATACTAAGGACACAAGTTGCCCCAGTCTTTTTGTTAGGACAAACCGCAGACAACAAACAAAGTAAAATGACGGGTCATGAGATGTCCTCGCTCCTCTAAATCCTTCATGGGACATCCTTGAGGAAACTAGTAACATGACTTCAAAATCAAAGTTAAAAGACAGTCGACAGACAATAGTCAAAGAAAATAGAATTCTGATACATCGTTGCTTCTCTAAATCCTTCATGGGACATCCTTGAGAAAGCTAGTACCTGAATCCCAGTCATCAATTCAAGATAAATGATAAGATAAACAAGCCATAAAGCCAAAAAGCCAGTAAAATATTTGCCAAAACATGATTTGTTTGTTTGATTTCTTTTGATTGATAGTAGGATTAATTGATAGAGCCTAGTTTCAGGAGATACACATACCAGATAAGACTGTGAGTCTGGTTTCGATGTTATGACTATCTGTATAAGGCATGACAAAGCCTGGTTTCAGAAAGACATGTATCGTATAAGACGTTGAGTCAGATGCCGTTGATGTGATAACCTGCATAAGGCTTATGTTTGATTGATTTGACCTTGTCAATTATGCAGGAAGGACTCATCCTAAATAAGACATAGGTTGTTTGTTTGACCTTGTTGATTATGCAGGAAGGACTCATCCTGAATAAGACATAGGTTGACTATTTTGTGAGCATCTGTTTCCAAGAAGGACACATCCTGTAGCAGACTGTAGCTGATTTGTTATGGTTGTTTTGTTTGGCAAGTTGTTTGATTTGACTTAGAGATATTGCTGACTTGTTCACCAGATTGATGCATGTCTTGATATGATGTGTGGACAATGAACTGCATGTGACGACACAACCCTAAAGGACTGACCTAGTGCAGCCTCGGGGGCTCATCGTGTGATGGCCTTACCTACGTTGTACATGCAGAGACCTCATAGTTTGACTTGACTTGACCGACAAGACTGACTACAAATAGAAGATGTGTTGTGAAAGTGAATGTGATGAACCCTAATGGACTGACCTAGTGTGGCCTCGGGGGCTCATCGATTGATGGCCTTGCCTATGTTATACATGCAGAGACCTCGTAGTTTGACACGACCAATGACCTTGTCATATAGACATATGGATTGACTCATGAATTTATACAGACAAACCTAAACGGACTAACCTAATGCCTCAGGGGCACATTGGCAGATGGCCTTGCCTACGTCTAGTCACAGAGGCAACGTAGTTCGACAAGCAACAAAGACTGACAAGTACGACTGACTTTGACTTTGTTTTTCTGGATTTTTGAAATGTTTTGATTTTTTTGTCTTTTTGAAGTTTTCTGATGTTTTTGTGTTTTCTCAGGTCATTTTGCGATGTTTTTGTGAATTTTCCATGGTTTCACGTCTCTAACACAACCAATGTAAGAACTAATATGACACATGTCAAGTGTTTTCCCCCAGTCGAGTATAAGACCAACTGATTATGAATAGGGTAAAATGGGGGATATGAAATGCTCTCGATGTCAATCATTCCAAGTTATGGGAAAGACTACCACTTATTATGAATGGTATATACAAGCGATGGATATGAAAGATAAGGGATATGTACAGGGATAGGTAGTATGTACAGGGGAGTGGACTATGTACCGGGATAGGTGGTATGTACAGGGTAGGTATATATATAATGATGTGGTGTATGTACAAGATAGATTAGAATAATAGTAGACAAAGGAGCAGAGTTGAGTACACATGGCGCTTGTTTGCCAGGTTTTCACCATGGTACCTATCCAAGGCGCCACTGAAGTGGTTTTCACCATTGGATGAATGATTTGTCTTTACTATTTTCCATATTATCTAATTTTTTTGGTGTTACCAAGATGTCTGTTTTCCAGGTTTTCACCTTAATAACAATTTTTTTTTGATTTTTTGATTTTTTTGTATTTTTTCTAAATAAGACAAAGGCTCTCAGAAGCTATGCGTAGAACTTCTTCAGATGCATACTATTGATTGGTGAGGACAATGGTTTTCCTTTAGGAGTAGAGAGTTGGTATGATCCTGATCCAAAAGCTTCTGTAACAACATAAGGTCCTAACCAGTTAGGTTCAAACTTTCCTGGTTTTTCTCTTTTTGCTTGATTCTTTGGGTTCTCCATTAAAACTAGGTCATCAATGTCAAAGTTTCTATTCAACACTTTCCTGTTATAGCTACGACGAAGGTGATTCTGATATGCTTGAAGATGGTCTAGTGCCTTCTGTTTTCGTTCATCTAGGAATTCTAGCTCATGGAGTCTCGACACTCGATACTCTTCATCATCAATGTGGCCTTTCAGGGATACCCTTAGGGAAGGAATCTCGACCTCAATAGGCAAAATGGCTTCAGAACCAAAACAAGTGAATATGGGGTAGCACCAGTGGGAGTACGGATACTTGTGCGATAAGCCCATAAGGCAGGGTTAAGTTGTAAATGCCATCACGACCGGCATCATTGATAGTCTTCTTGAGGATTCTAATGATGGTCTTGTTAGCGCCTCTGCAGCCGTTACCTTGTGGGTAGTATGGAGTGGAAAAGTGATGTTGGATATGAAATTCATCACATAGGTGGTAGACTTCTTGATTTCTTAAATGGGGGCCATTATCATGATTATGGTGAGGGACACCATAACAGATGATATAGTTTAGGATAAATCGAGAAATTTGTGTGCGTAATGTATGTCATAGGAATGGCTTCAATCCACTTTGTAAAGTACTCAGTGGTAGTGATAATGAACTTGTGTCCATTAGATGATGTGGGGTGGATCTTACCTATGAGGTCGAGTCCCCATTGGGCAAAGGGCCATGGTGATGTGATAGGACAGAGCTCCTGTGCTGGGGCATGTATCAAATCTCCATGAACTTGGCATTGACGATATTTCATTACAAAGACATATGAGTCTTTTTCCATAGTAGGCCAGTAATAACCCAATCTCATAATATTTTTGGCTAAGGTAGGACTGCTAGAATGGGAACCACATATACCCTCATGCACCCCATGCAAGGTTGTTTGTGCTTCAGCAAAATCAAGACATCTCAATAGGGTATTATCTAAGGTGCGTCTATATAGGGTGTCTTCGACGATGGTGTATTTGGCTGACTTGCGGAGGAATGTCCTACGTTGGTTATTTGATAGGCTAGTGGGTATGACTTCTGCATGAAGGTAATCATAGATTTCTTTGTACCACGGGGAATTGAGACCAACAATGTCACACACCATTTCAGAATCTGGGATATTGTAGGCTGGGACCAAAAGCTGTTCCACCAAGAACTCAAACTTAGGCACGTTGTTAGGAATGTCAAGAAGTGATGCAATTGTAGCCATAGCATCTGCTGCCCTGTTTAAAACCCAAGGTATTTGATGAAATTTGACTTTGTCAAAGTACTCTTTAAAACTATCAACCCTACGCTTGTATGGAGTAAGCTTCTCATCCTTAGTCTCATAATCATCATTTACCTATCTTATTACTAGTTGAGAATTGCCATATACCTATAGGTTCTTGATTTTCCACTTGACTGCCATGCGTAACCCTGTCACTAAAGCTTCATATTTTGCCATGTTGTTAGTGCATGGAAATGCAATCCTGAATGACTTAGGGATGGAATCACCCTGCGGTGTGATAAATAGTATACCAGCTCCGGAACCATGATTTGTATGTGAGCCATCAAAGTACAGTTTCCATGTTATGTTTGTGTCAAATGTGAATATGAACTCATCAGGAAAGTCTGCAACTAATGGGTGATCTACCTGTATGGGTGCGTCAGCTAATTGATCAGCAATGACCTGTCCTTTAATAGCTTTCCTTTCCACATACTGGATATCATACTCACTAAGTATCATAACCCATTTGGCCAATCGTCCTGTTAATGCTGCCTTGTTGAGGAGATATTTCAGAGGATCTATTTTAGCAATCAACATTGTTTGATGGTTTAGCATGTACTGCCTTAGTTTTTGGGTAGCAAATACTACGGCAAGATAGGCACGTTCAATGTTACTATAGTTGAGCTCATAGCCGACCAAAGTCCGAATGATATAATAGACCGCCCTTTCATGACCTTCATCATCATTCTGTGCAAGCAATGCTCCGAGTGATGAATGGGTTGCTATAATATAAAGAATCAATGGTCTTCCTTCAACAGGTGGCATTAAAACAGGTGGTGTGAGTAAATATTCTTTAATCAGTTGAAAAGCCTCTCCACACTTAGCTGTCCATGCAAAGGGTACTCCTTTCTTAAGTAGATGTTGAAAAGGATGTGTCTTGTCTGCTAGCTGCACTATAAATCTTCTGATAGATTGCAACCTTCCCTGTAATGTCCTTAGTTGACTGAGATTGGTAGGTGGTGGCATGTCCATGATTGCTTTCACCTTAGCAGGATCCACTTCGATGCCTCGTCTTGAGATGATATAACCTAACAGGTTTCCTGACTTGACTCCAAACACACATTTCTTTGGATTGAGTCTTACTTTATACTTTTCCAGCCTCTGAAATATCTTGTCTAAAACCTGTAGATGTTCTGCCCTTGTCTTGGATTTTACAATAAGGTCATCAACATAATCCTCCATACAAGTGTGTACTAAATCATGAAAGATAGTAGTCATGGCACGTTGATAGGTTGCTCCTGCATTCTTGAGTCCGAAGGGAATAACATTCCAGCAATACGTTCCCCAAGGACAAGTAAAATCCGTCTTATGTTGATCTTCAGTTGCAATTCTGATCTGGTTATAACCTGAAAATCCATCCATAAGGGACAACATCTCATACCCTGCTGTCATGTCAACTATCATGTCTATGTTAGGCAAAGGGAAGTCATCCTTAGGACAAGCTTTGTTGATATCTCTAAAATCAGTGCAGATGCAGATGCCCCTAGTTGGTTTAGTGACTGGTACAAGATTGGAGATCCAATCAGCATAGTCGATTGATCTTATAAAGCCAACGTCTAACAATTTCTTGAGTTCCGCCTTGACTAATAAAGAAATTTGTGGATGCATTTTTCTCAACTTCTGTTTTACTGGTTTAGCACCTGGTTGTAAAGGAAAATGATGTAGAACAAGTTCAGGATCCAACCTTGGCATGTCCACATATGACCAAGCAAAATTTATCTGTCTCTGTGCAAAGAAGTCGTGGAACTCAGGCTTCTCTTTTGTTGTCAATGATGCTGCAAAATAAACCAGTCGAGGATTCTCTTTTGTGCCTATGTTGACCTCTACGATTTCTTCAACGAGCATGGATGACTTTTCCTATGCAATGGGAAGAATGTTCAAACCTCCATCCGTAGGTGCCTCAGAGAGGTTTTCACCTTTGGATGCGTCCTTTCTTTTTACTTTTTCATTGTCTAGAGGTGCCTTTCGGTTTTCACCTAGAGACTCATCCTTTTTATTTTGTTTATCCTTTTTCTCATTTTTGCGACTGGAGGGTTGAGCAGATTCCCCAAAATATGCTTTGTTGTCCAAGTCAATGGTAAAACCCGCTTTATGATCCCCGTTAGGTATGCCTTCACGTAATCCTAGGAATTCACAATTGCTTTGTCGTTCTCAAAAGTGTCTAAGATGGGTGTATCTTGTTGATCCCAATCAATGAGCTGGGGATAAACTAAGGGCATGTCATCGTCAGAGTTATCAAAGTCTAATGGGGTCAAGGTAAAGATTGAATTATTCATGTGGTTACAAAAGCCTTGTACCAAGTCCTTTTTGCTCTTGGGTTTGGGTCTAGGTGGATGAATAGGTGGGCCTAATGCCAAGGTTTGACTATCAGAAATAGGTGGCTCAGGTTGCCACGAGGTAGGATCAAGTGATTCCCAATAGTAGTGTTTAAACCATTCCTCTTTTGTCATTTTCTTTGGTGGACAAGAATTTAAGGGATTAGGTGAGGAACTTAACATCAAGTCAAGTTCTCCAAATAATTTGTCAAGGTCCATGGAAGAAGTAGAGGATAAGGAATCCCACTCATAATCATTAGAGTCAGGGGAGTTACAATGATTTTGGTCCACTGGTTCATGAGATGTCTTAATATCTTCTGAAGCATGTACTTCCTCAAGTAAGGGTAATGGAGTACTAGGGCCAATCTAGATTGGTTGAAACCCTAGCCCTACTCCTTTTGGCCACTGAGAAACAAATATTGGTTCAATTCTGGCATCTTGGTTTAAGCCTAAACCACTTTGTCCATCATATCCTTTGCTTTGCATGATTTTGAAACCCTTTCCATATAGACTTGTAGGAATATGAGCAAGTAAAAGGGGTTCTTGATTATCTTCCTTATACAGCCAGGAATTGACATCTTCTGTATCTACAGCCTCTTTGCTTAATTCACCCCATTTAGTGAAAGTTGTTGTGGGGGGAACATGTATAGTGATCATAGACTATCCCCTACCTATTGTAGGTAAACCATATGACTTAGGAGGAACCAAATGGCTAACACAATAAGAAGTTTTCATGTAATACTCTCCACAACCCTTGTCTTGGATCTCAACCCTAGGAGTAGTAGGAAGTGAGGGTGAAACAGATGTTCGAGTGAGTGTGGACAGGTCAACATAAGAAGATGGATTAGATGATGAGGCCTCTTGGTTGACTGGCACTTGACGTTGAGGGATCTCCTTTAGATTGGTGCAATACTGGAAAGGATCGGGATCACCATCTATAGTTATTTCGGTGCCATTGTAAGAAAATTTAAGACACTGATGATACGTGGAAGGGACTACCTTCATGGCATGAATCCATGGTGTACCTAGTAGAAGGTTATAAGGGAGGGTGAGATCCAAGACCTGGAACTTTGTCTCCATCACCGTAGGACCAATTCTAATAGGAAGTGTTACCACCCCCTTTGATTTTCGTTCTTCATCATCATAAGCCTTAATGACAATACTCTTAGTGGTGTCTACACATGCTTTTGAAATACCTAATGCCTTAATTAGTTTTAAGGTGCATAGATTTAACCCTGCTCCTCCGTCTACCAAAACTCATCTAACTTTGGTGTCATCAACAAGGACTTCTAAATGTAAAGGGTCATTGTGGTTCATCTTTTCTATGGCATAGTCTTGTTCGGAAAACGCGGCATGATGATTATTGGTCAAGTAGCCCACCATTTCCTAGAAACGATTGACATCAAGGTCATTAGGGACCGTGGTGTTCTATAAAGCCTTATCGAGGATGGATCGATGCTTAGGGGAAATACGCAACAATTCCAAGATTGAAATTTGGGCTGGGGTCTTCCCCAACTGGTCAAGAAGGTTATATTGTAACTTGGAAGATTGTGGTGTTTGCTGTGATGGAGGGCCCTGGATAGTAAACTTGGTACGATGAGTATTGACCGCACACTCAGGATTAGCATTGATAGTAATGGTATTGATGTTTTGATTGGCGGCGCGAAGGCAATGAATGATTTTTCCACTACAATAATCATGTTTGATACTCGCATAATTGGCTGACATATTGGTCTTAGTACTCGAATTGGGGACAGTTCCTTTCCCATGGTCATGTAGTGGGTCTGAAAAGACTTGATGATCAGTGTTCGATGTCTTTTGTTTTTGTCCACTAACTTCAATAATTCTCTTGTCAACAAGATCCTGTATGATATTCTTCAGTTGTCGACAGTTTTGTAGGTTATGTCCTTTAGTCCTATGATAATCACAAAAGGCATTGTCATCCCACCAAGCTAGTTTAAACTGTCCTGGATCGTATTGCCTTGGTTCCTGTAGCTGTATGAGGTTATGTTGTAACAGTTGTTTGAACACCGACTCAATGGGTTCCCCTAAGGGAGTGAACTCACGTTTCTAAAATCTCCTTTGTTGTGGACATTGAGTATTTTGGACCATGTTGGGAGGTTGATTGACAACATTAAGCATGTTAGCAAAGTTATGAGGCCCTTGTAATGTGAGGAGGGGTCTTGCTTGTAGTGTTTTAGCATCAACCACCCCATCATTTGTGACATTTTTATTGCGAGACCAAAATCTGTTTCTGTCAGTGGGGGTGTTATGTACGACCGGGATTCGACTAGATGTTGTCATCTTGAGTTCACCCTTTTCAATGAGATCCTTCTCTATTATCACCCCTTTTTCCACTAGTTCTGAAAAAGATATGCAACAATGTACCCTTAAGTTACTCTGGAGTTTTGGATGAAGGTTTTCTTGAAACATTGTAACCTTTTGTTTTTTGGGTATCTCGACAGGACATCTACTAGCAATAGTTCTCTATCTCTGGAAGAAAGCAATGAATGTTTCACCTTCGTCTTGCGTTGTGTGGCACAAGGTTGCTATATTTATCTCATGGTCAATGTTGAAGGAGAATTGCTCCACAAATTTCTCAACTAGTTCTCCCCATGATCTAATGCCAGAATCTAGACCCGAAAACCATTCTAGTGCAATTCCTACAAGACTTCATGGAAATATTCTCATAAGATAAGTGGGGTCATAAGTGACATCTATGCATATGGTAGAAAATTCCCTGATATGTTCCACTGGATTTCATTTGCCATTGTACTTAGGGAGATTCGGTATGACATATCCGTGAGGGAAAGGTGTCATGTACAATGATCTATCAAAGGGGAATGGGCATATGTCCTTTGTTGAAAATGATTTCTTAGTTGACACCAACATGTTATCCATTTGCGTTTGTAATGCGTGCATTTGTGTTTGTAGGATGCCAACTTGGGTCAAAGATGTGCTAGGAGGATTATGCAGATCCATGTATGTATTCTGAAATCCAAAGTCTCATGATGGGTTTTGATTGAACATTGGCATCTGAGGTGGATTCAGATTCAGAATGTTGGTAAATGTATTCTGGTTTGGAATCGGCATAAATTAGTGTTGACCTGGGTTTTGTGTAAATGGATTCTGAGCACCACTCTGTGAAAAGGGGTTCTGATTCAGAATCGATGTGAAGTAGTTTTGACCTGGAATCTGTGTAGACAGATTCTGACTACCAATCTGTGAAAAAGGATTCTGATTCAGAACTGATGTAAATTGGTTTTGACGTGGAATTTGTGTGGACGGATTCTGACTACCAATCTGTGAAAAAAGGATTCTGATTCGGAACCGATGTAAATTGGTTTTGACTGCTAGTTTGGAAGAGTGGATTTTGATTGCCATATTGGAAGGAGGGAATGCTCCCTGTTTGTGTAATCCTTGGTATAGTACTAGTGATTTTAGCACTAGGTATGGCCATCGACTATGGTAAGGTACCCATGATGCTAGCAGTAGGTACAGTCGTTGATTGTGCACTTGTGACACCGGCATAAGATGTATGGGCTGACGTCTTAGGTCTTTTACTCCCACTAAGAGGACCAGAGGGAGTGGATGATGATGCCCTGATAGTGAAATTAAATCCGGATGTCATGCCAGACGTACCAAATGGGGAAGTATGGACTGTTGTACTCTGTGTAGATGTGCTAGATGGCATAGTTGTGCTTATCTGAGGTATAGTATTACTAGCAGTCATGGTGTTTTTCCCTTGTGTAGGTTGAGTTTGTAAGGTGCTAATGTCAAATCTTGGAGGTAAGGTAGCGCCTTCAGCTAGCAATTTGGCTAAATATCATTGTCGATCATTTGCTAGGTACTCACCTACAAAAGAGGCAACTTCAGGGTCCTGTGTGGCAGCCTTTATGTCTTCTGTTGTAACATGTCCTTGAGTGTTTCTAGTGGTGAATTTGTCTAATAGAGTCTTATGAGGTCTTGAAGAAAATGGATTGATGAACTCATTTGGGTTTGACATGTTTTCTCTCTCTCTTCTCTTAGACCTAGTTTCAACCATGTAAGACAAGCTCAATATGTAGGAAATGCAAGACTATATGTATGAACCGTATGACCCTAGTCTATGTTTTTTGGATTTTCTTATGCAAAATAAGGGATGTCCTAGGATAAAACTAGTCTAGAATCTAAAGGTGCAAAAGTCTAAGTAAGACCCTAAAGTGATCAGTTCTATAAACCCAAGGTGAAGGGACCAACTGCCTAAAGTCAAACCAAGGTGTCAATTTAGTTAAGTCAAGGAACCAATGTAGGACGAGGATAAAAGACAAGTTGAGTTTCCTAACTAGACTGATGAGCTAGGAGGACTCTCCATAGGAAAAAGTATAAGATGATAAGACTGGGTTCAATGATAAATTTTGTTGACATTATGACTTTTCTAGAGTATAGATGGTGGAGTACTCCTAAAGTTCATAAAAGTGACCTTTCTAGAAGTCTAATGCAAGGTAATATGTACCCTTTAAGATGAAGCTAAACTCTAACTGAAGACAATTATGGTAATGACTAAATGAACCTAAAGGATGCAAAATTGAGCAAATCGTTTCAGTTTTCTGTTCAAGGACTGTTTGTGTGAAGGCAACTGAAACTGGTGCAAATGTGATGACTGGATAGTGACTGTGAATTTTGGTTTTCTGATAATCAGACAGATGCGTTGCAGGATATAACAGATGTGGTTCAAGTTTAACAGTTGCGGTCTAAACTGATAGATGCGACTCAGAATACCACGCATTTGGTTTTTCTAAAGCAAATGCAAGCTAAATTGACAGATGTGACTCAGAAATTACAGATGCGACTCAAAACTTAACAGATGCGACTCTAAAAATTAGATGCGTGTTTCTGGTGAACAATCCTGACTCTGTGAATTTTCAGTAACATGAAATTTAAACTAACTCCATTTTCCGTGATCAAATTCTGACAATCAAAGACAATCGTAAGACAAAGTGTTTTCAGTTTCAATTTTGGACTCCAAGAATGTTTAAAGTGACAACAGACAAGCACATCCTAATAGGCCAAAGGCCTAGGGTTTGTATACTTGGTATAGCCCACCTATTATACCCCAGATTGGTGATGAACACCTTTCCTTCTCGAGAGCAGATAGCTTCAGAATTTGGTGGCATTGGCTCCCCTCCATGGCTCATTAACGTCTTTCGAGCACACCAATTCTGAATTCTTTGGGCAATGACCTCCCAAGAACTGCTATCTCTACTCAAGGGGATTAGTAGTGAGTATCTTCGGGCATGATACTATACCCTGCACTAATACCAAGCAACGGCCACAAATAGGTTGGTCTCTAAAACAAAAAGGTATTTAATTCAGGCATTCCGTTCGTGGGGTGTGATCCATACGACACGAGTCCCCTTTCAGATCCATCTTGTCGGAACCACACTCGCGATTCTTGGGGTTTCCCCAAGAACCCACTTTTATATACCGGCTGGAAGTCCCTCGAGTTCAGGGTGCTACCGGTCTGAGTCATCCTGGGGTGAGTACTTTTTTCCACCAGAACAGGCCCAAGTTTTAGAGTTGGTAACCATTTCTCTTACACCCAGGATCGCACGGATGCGCAAGGGGAGAGGATACTTCGATGTACCAAGTTGTAAGGGTGACCAAACTTGTGCTTTCACACCAAACATAGTAGACACCTGTTAATTTTAATCCAAATGAAAGATTTGCTACGCTACCAAACAATCTGTTTCAAATTTAACTAAGGTCTTCGAAAAACATCCTGCAGAAAAACTCGTTAGTAATTTTCAATATTGTCTTCGTCAATCATCCTGCAAAAAGCTTGTTAACTCCGAAAAGGCCACACGCTAAAAATAAGATATCAGTAACACAAAATCAATTGAAAATTTTAGATTGTGGGAAACAAAAAATAAAATTTTACCAGTCAATTACGTCGTTTTGTTACCAGTCAGATGCGTCGTTTCTTTTTCAGTTGCGGCTCGAGAAATCACTTGTAGTTCAGAAAACTTCAAATGCTTCGTTTCTCTATTAGATGCGGTTCATAAAGTCAATTGCGGTGCAGAAAAATTCACATGCGTCGTTCCGTACGAAAAACCTGCAAAAATCAAAATAAAATATCTACAGATCCGCAAAGATGGTGTCTTCACGTCGAGTTCACCAAATGTAATGCCAAATAAAAAGCTTGCACAATAGAGAACAGAAGAAGATTAGAGGCACACATGCATACAATACTAAATCTAAAATGAAAATTCATTTGTTAAGCAACAAAGAACATAGGAAAGTTAGAACATAATTAAAACTAGAACAATCTCACCAATTCCAAACGTATTTCCATGATTCATCTTGAATTCCCTTCTCCATTTTGCTTGTGTAGTATAATTTCCCTTAGATTTTCAAGTTCATGCAAGTATAGCCTAAGATAGTGATTAGCAAAATATCGAAGATTCAAGACAAAGTGCTCTCAAAAGTCATAAGATTTTGCGAGTTTTTGAGAGAGATTTCGTGAGAGATTGGAATGAAGAATGGAAAATCAATTTATAGAAAATTGATGATTTGAACGACAGGTCAAGATTGAAAGATCAACGGACGGTTGAGATCGACTGATTAGACATGCATTTTGATAACTGTTAGTAGTGACATGAGTGATACAAACTAGAAATAGGATTAAAGATTAAATAAATGATTTAATCTTCAGTTCGGCATTCGAAAACATAAGAAATATCTTTGCATGACAAAGATGAGGATTGATTATAACGAATCTCTGTTCGAGTGCATGCACGAGGTTTAATTAATTAAATAAGAATATTTAATTAATCCGCATGTACACACAAATAAGTTAGAATTGGACGATTGAATGATCTGATGAAGAGATTACTCGAGACAACCACTTAGACATCAAATCAATAGTTAACTGAGCGATTAAAATAGATGTTGAGTCGAGTAAAAATGAATACTTAGATAACTCACATAATTATCTAAAATATAGAGGAATGCGTTAAATAGAATTAATGAATTAAATAATTCATTTAATTCAAGACTCGATATTCAAAGAATAATTAAATAAATAATATTTATTTAATTAAATGATGAAAGGATTTTAAATGAATAATTAAATAAATAATGAATTTATTTAATTATAGTTGAAGTATGATAAAGAGTAAATTAAATAAGAATTTATTTAATTTGACAAGAAGGATAAGGTTAATTAGTAACATAATTAAATAAAAAGCGTTTATTTAATTAATCAAAGAAATAAAGAAAAGTGTGAATTAATTAAAAATAAGATTATTTAATTAATAGAAGAAATAAAAGAAGATGAATTAATTAAATAATTAAGATTATTTAATCAATAAAATAATTAATGTTAAGATGAATTAATAGAAGATGAATTAATTAAATAATTAAGATTATTTAATCAATGAAAGAATATGAAATATGAAGAATATGGAAGTCGCAGGCTTAAACCAAATTTCGGTGTCTCTACCAAGGTTTGATGTAAATAACAGGCCCCAATCATTGAAGCCTACTTATATATTAGTTAAATCATTGCAAGGTTTTTAGACCTTACCAGATGATCTAAGTAGGAAGATTAGGGAATTGGTAAAGAACTTCAATGATTGGGGTAACACACTATTACTTGATATAACTGATGAGCAGGGGGAAATCAGAACACTCCAACAATGGCAGGATCAAGCAAGTGAAGTCATCAATAATCAAATTAAAATAATTTGTGATGAATCAGATTATGATTTGTTGGTAAATTGTATGGATAAGATTATTGGTACCGGCTCATTTTTGGAATCTTTTGAAAGAGATGCTAATCAAGTAGCGGTAAAGTATTTGCCTTATAGTACAAAGGTAAAAGAGGTGATTAATTTTGACTGGCCAACTGATGAAGAATACCAGAGGTGGGTGGCTAAGTATTTGAATGATGATGAGTAAAAAGAGTGGGCTACTGACAGGTGGCAAATTAGATGTTGTGGTTACAGTGTTTCCAGTTTTATGGATGACTTTCTTGGCATGGGTTTCATGTGGTTTTTTGTTATTGCATCAACCTTCCTCCACCGACATGATGAATGAGAATATGCTCCAAGATGATTGCTATTGTAACAATTTTTGAACAAGAATGTTTTTCAAGGTGGTGGCATTGTAACAAATTTTGGAATATCACCGGTGCTCCAATTGGTGGCAGTGTACTTTCGGCGTGCTTGTTTGTCTCTTTCATTTTCTATAAGAAGGATTTCAAGACCGGGTTAGCAGTTAGATAATTTTTCTAGTCTAGGTGAAGTGCAGAGTGAATTGTAAAGTTGATGGTTTTAGAGAAATGCAATTTAGGTTTTGAGTCATATGTAACAAGTTTTGAGTTCATAGAGATTTAATGTTGTATAACAGTACTAGCATTTGAGTTGAAATGAAAATTTGAGCTCATGTCTCTCATCGTATTACATGCATATCTGAACTTTCAATGAAATAACTAAGGGTTGTTTTATCCATCTCACTGTTGTGGTGTGTATGATTCTATTTTAGCTTTAATTCAAGGAATTAATCAAAATGCTTGAATGGGATTATATGCGGATATGTGCTATATAAGGATTTGATAAGTAGTCCTGGGTTAGAATGCACACTGATGAAATTGTAATGCAACATTGTCAGGGATCTTATATGTGATGTATTAAATCTATTATAAACCTCTAGATGCTTATGAATTTGACTCCTGCAATGGATATATGGCACTGATCTAAGTTGTAATTATTCATGTAGTTCAGTATTTGTTTGTCTTTGCCTAGAGCTTGCTACAAATTGCAAATCATTGACTATCTTATACAATGGAATTGTGTTTAGTTATCTCATGCTCCAGATAGTTGATATTGTCTATGAACAACCAATTCTAGAACTTTGATATTATCTTATCGTGTTGAGCTATTAAGTGAGATCATCTGCTATTGTTAATGTTGTTTATAATAATGGTGCAGAGGTTGTAAACACATTAAGGGATCACCCTCCTGGGTCTTGCAGAGCCCGAAGTGTACGAGGTGTTAGAACTGTAAAATTTTGAATTTTTCATAGTCAATTGCATTCATGAGTTTCCAAATTGAGTCCTCATCATAAGCATAAAGTTCCCTCCTTATGGAATCTTGCTTGTATTTTGTCATATGATTCATTTGAATCCATCTAGTCTTTGATATTTCATTGTATTACCCATATTGACAAGATAGGGTGAAGGTCTCCCCGACCTATATTTTTCACTAATGTATGCTTGTTGTAGATTATCAGCGGGACACATCTATTGTTTCGGTGATAGGAAAGTCATATCGGCAAGAGAATTGTTATCGGGATGAGTCATAACGAACTCATGTATGTCTCACCGACCAATGCGGGGAATGATGTATCGGCCAAACAAAATGTTATCAGAATGATGTCTTACCAAAGGCGTTGGGTCTTGCTGATAAGGTGCAAGGGGGGTTCGTCAAAAAGCTATCAGGAAGAAGCTATGTAGTCTTACCGACTCAAATGTCACACCAATAGAGAATTGCATTGGCGAGAGAATAAGTCTTCGGCATGAGTTCCATCAAAAATTGAAGGTTACACCGAAAGAATACTTTAGGGACAGTCTCACCGAATAAAGTAATTTGGAGGAACGGGTTGGGCGAGAAATTTGGCATCGGTATGAGTCTTGCCGATGGAATTTATTTCATCGATAAGAGAATGATATTGTCACGACGACAAGAAGTAAACTTAAGGATATTTTTCAGTGAGACATAGGATATCGATGGGATGTCTCCCCAACAATAGAATGTTATAGCAACCCACATGAGACAAAAGAATACATTTCGGCGAGACAAAGTATTGTCTGTGAGACTTCTCCCCGACTCTAAAGGTCACATTGAAATACAAAGAACTAAAGGATGATTGTCGATGAGACATTGGCCTTTGGTGTGACTACAAGATGTTTCAACGAAAGATCTAATGAATGTTGAAAAAAGATTTCACCCCAGATTTGAAAATCTCTCACCAACAAGACATTTGATGCGAAAGTGCAAGTTTCAAATAACTCTTCATTCATGCTTCGGTTGAAATATTAATGGCGCGACGGGATATAACAGGGTAAGTGTAATTAAATGCATTTGTGTTGAATTGATTGCAGAAGAGTTAGTAGTGCGAATAGAGAACCAGGACATATTTCAGCCTGAGGAGCTCGAGCAATACACTGTAAGTGACTGCATCTTAGCCTTCTAAATTTTAACTTCTGAAATCTTGAAGAATGGAGTCCCCTGGTTCTGGAAAAGTCAAAAGTAGAAAACAGGGTGAAAGTAGTCAATCGAAAGGGAAGAAATAGAAAATTGATACAAAACATGAGGGCACTGAACGAAGATTAAACCAGGATCTCATTGATCAGTTGCTTGGTTTAGGGCCTAGAGCCAGAAGGTCTGCACAACTTAGGGCAGAGATTGATAAACTAGATGACAAATGCAAATTCATAGGAGACGTTTGGACTACCATAAGGGGGTACGAATTGTTCAATTTCCATTACCATAGAAGAAGTCATTTTCAACCAGTTTGCAACCCATGGAAGCTGAAATTGGGAAAACTGGTGTGCCCTAACGTGTTTGTGAATGCTAAACTGGTAAAATTGTTGGCTGATAGCTATGACCCAAAGCATAAAGCTATATGTGACCCATCTGGAAAGCCACAAATATATTTGTCAAAAGAGGCAATTGAGCAAGTTTTCAATTTAGAAGGGTTTTGCAATGAGGAAATCATACATGAGGAATTGGAGAAGGAATTCTTGAGAATGGATACAATCTATAAAGGTTGGAGGTTGCCAATTCACAGAGTTAAACAAGGCAGCAAGCCAAATCCTCTGTAGGATAGTGAGGGCCCCCCTTATCATGTGGACTTGTTTGAACCCTATATGAAATACACCTATTTTTCAGTGTGTCAGGTATTGGGAATGGATGCCCCAGAGTATATGTCAATTGTGCCCATGATTATCACAACAGATATCTAGTATCATAATTCTCGGCCATTTGACTATGCCTCATACATTTCTAAGGGGCTTGATTTAGGACTGATGGCTATAAAAGGTGGATCATCTACTTTTTATCTGAGGCATTATTCATTGTTGATGCACCTGGTACTATATTTTGGACAGGAGTTGGGAGTATGGCCTTTAGAAATGAGAATCTCTCAGCTTGGTAAAGATGGTGAAGCATTATCTATTCAATTGTGGACTGCTATTTGGGATAGCAGGTTTGCTAATGCTAGTTTCATTCATTTTGAAGAATATTTTTTGAAAACATTGTACAAATTGTATAAATATCCCTGTAATTATTCATTATCAAATGAGATTAAGAGATTTATTTGGCCAAAAGATTTCAATGGGCCAATTGATCATAATTGGGGAGATTGGTATTGTTTGGAGGGAGCTACAATGATCAGAGTCTATGGGTTTGAAGAGGCCCCTTTCATTTTGCCAAAGACAGTTCCAAACAGGATTGCATATCTGGAGATTGTTAGGCAGATGGATTATTGCAGTGTAATGAATTTCAATTCTTTTGGGAAGCAGGCTTTTATGCCTAGCTCATTGTGCTTTGGTGATTTCACTATGTTGGCCAAGGAAGGATACAATTTGATCCTTGACAAACTGCTTTAGTACAACATGAAGAGAGGATCACCAAGGAAGAGCTTTGACCTAGAAGGATATATCAATTATGCCAAAGAGAAGATACAATTTGGAAAGTATCAACATGTGCCCTATCCCTTTGATGATATGATTCAAAATCTGGAGGAAGATGAAGTTGAGATGGTGGTTGAAAGATATAACCGAGGGCTACATGATGCAGAGCAATTATCTTCAAGGGAAGAGACACCACAAGATAATGTGCAACAAAGCCAACTAGAAAAGGTATCCAGATTGAAAACTCAGCAGTATGTTTGCCCAACTAGAGAGTTGAGTGTTGAGAGTGGTGATGCAGATGCAAGGCATATTGAGTATAGATCATTTGTTTCAGATGATGAGTTAATAAACTCCCCAGAATTCAAAGCATTTTTGTATAAACAAAAGGGGAAGGAAATAAGAGAAAAGGTTGATGATGTCACTGTAAGAAATGAAGAACAATTGCTGAATGAATTGAGGAAATGTATGGATGATGAAATGACAAATATGACCCTTGAAAAGGGGAGGAAAATGTTGCAAGATGTTGGTGTCATGATCTTTCTCAGGCTAGATCTCAATTCAGCCCTTGTTTTTGATAGTTTCTTGAGGGACAACAATGCTACACATAAGCTTGACAAAGAAAGTGTAACAGAGGTGTATGCTGGATCAAAATACAAAACTCATGAAGCGTCATTGATGATTTGGGCCTTATACCCACCCCACAGGAAATTAGTGGTCATTGACACTAAAAAGGCATTTGGCCATGTCATGAACCTAAAGGTTGGGGAAGTTGATCTAGTGGCTACTACAAAAATTGGAGTGAATATTGCAAAGCTGAACAAGGCCCAAATTCAGATGTTGATAAAGGAAAGGGAGATGTACAAAGAAAATAATGAAAGAATGTTGAGAGAAAATGACAGACTAAAGGATTTAGTTGGTGTTACAATGAAGACACCTAGGATGCTCAATCAAGGAGAAAGCTCTCAGACAAAGGATCATTGGGTTGGATCAAGTGCTTATTCCCAAGGAAAGCATGATGCAATTGTTGCAATAATCAAAAAAAGGAAGGATAGTTTAACATCTTGGTTGAATAAACTTTGGGGCAAACATTCACATACTCTTGCTGCATTAAAGGGGCATGAAAGGATGGATGGATGGATTATGGAGAAGTTTCATGAGATAGATCAAAGAGATGCTTCTAACAGTGCAGCAATTGAAGCTGCAAATCATATTATAAATCAACATCGAAACTTCTACAATGAGTTGCAAGGGGACGGACAGAGTTTGATAAATGCTGCCAAGAAAACATTGATTGCATTCTCTGATGACAAAGGGGAACTAAAAGAAGTTGCCAGATGGAAGAATGAAAGTGAATCATTGTTAAATGAAGTCATGAGGATAGCTTCTGCGGAGAATACAATGTTAGAAGAAGTGAGTGAGCAAAATGAGAAGATAAAGATGGAAATCATGATTCGGAATGCGGTTGGAGATGCAGATACATACGAGAGCCGATATTATTTGGATCATCTTGCTAAAACTCACTTGTGGCTTAATAGAGCTTAATTATCCTCTAATCTTTTGTTTTGTAAACATGTGACATTTTGATTTTTGAAAGGACACATCCTTTTGTATAAGTAGAATAGGTTAGAGGATAGAAAATATAGAGTGTAATACAATGTTTTGCCAATATGAGACTATACTACATGTTTCAAATCATGGAGATATCAATTGAAATCTAATAATATGGTGCAGTTGTTTCTGGTATCAGTTGTTTATGGTGTTTGTTGAAAGTATTATTAAAGTTGTCTCCAATATGGTATTTTCTGGTTATTTAAATTGGTGTAACAATTTTACATTCGGTTTGTCAATGCACATTTGCTGCATCTGTATGCTCAATTGATTGGTTCTTTCCAGTAAAGATTAAACCCTTTAAATTGATTGTAGTAATTAGAGAATGTTAATTGGATCACTAAGAAGAACTCGGTAATCATAACCTTGCATGTTTATACAAGTTATAAACTAAATCAAATGCTAAACAACTTGAATGTCTACCAGAATGAAGTAATTGTTTTAGATTTCTCTTGACTCCGCATATCCAATAAGGCACTAGTCTCCGCATTTTCATCATTAAGATTCATTCATTTTTCTTTACATCTGTTAACTGAGCATATTAGGATTTAGTTTTGAATATTGCTATACGATCTATACCAAATTTGATTTCATTTGTCCACTTCCATCTGCCATTGTGGACAAATCACTACAAGAGAGAAGATCAAAAGTCAAGTCTGCCCAATTCACATAGGTACACCCGCCTAGGTCTAGCAGCACCTAAATAGTAGAAAGCTTAAAACATTTGGCTTTGTCTATTACCCTAAAACATTCCAAGAGATTGGTAACCTCTTGAGGTATTCTTACCTGCATTTTTGAGAGCTAACACGAGGCTTTTAAAGTTCTCATCAGTTGGTCCAGGTCCTTCGAGCTACCTTCGATTAGAATTGGCAATTCCATAGGTATATTAGAAGACAAACCCAGTTACATTGTAAAAAGAACCAACATACACGTCAACCACTAAACAACCACCTCTACAACTGACTTTTTAATCTTTTATGATCACATGAAACATAAAACACACTAATTTCAAGGTTGTTAATATCACTATTGAAATGTTTTAATTTTTTGACCTTTCAAACATTAAAAAGTACATCATTAAATTAATTATGTAATGGCATAAAAATTAAAAACATCATGAATTAATTATGTAACCACATAAGTAAAATATAATTCTATCAAAAAATTAATATCAAATAGATAATATAATCGCATAAATTATACATTTCAATGTCATTGATCTTCTTTCTCATCCAACTCTTTGTCTGTATCATCCGATCCAGATTCAACATTGTAAGGATTGGTCATATCATCATCATCGTTCATCGATATCAGTTTCAATAAAGTCATCATCCACACGGATGTCATCTTCATGAACATTAACTCCTACATCATCATCATCTAGTTCCTCCTCTTCGACATCTTCGTCGGGGACATCATCAACTAACCGTTGATCCTGATCATCATCTACATCATCTTCTAGTTCTTCGGTATCTTCTTCTTCCACCACATTATACTTTACGGCCTTCCTCTTGGATCATGTCTAACAAAATGACCAACCCGGTTTACTGGAACCTCTGAGTAAAATACCTGCTCACATTGGCTTGGAAGAACATAGGGCTCATTTCCAGCTCGCTCGATCAACCTTATATTAACCATGGTAAATCCATTATCATGTTCAATAACAGTTCTCTTAGGATCATTTTCATTCAATCGTAGCCTGTACCATAGGACGATGAACAAAATTAATTTGAAGAACTTAAAGTCACACTCAAGTATATCATCCAAAATCCCATAGTATCAATTTTTTGAGACTTTTGGATGTATGTCACTTCTAGATGAAACATTAGTCACGAAAGACTACAGTTATACGGAATCACAAGTTTTCTTCATGTCATCCAATATTTTTGATTCAAAATTTACAACCATTGCACCACATAGCCTTGTGGTGTTTCACTTGCAATATGTCAAACATGTAAAAATTATTGCAACATCGTCAGTTGATAAACATATTTATTCTTGGCTGAATGTATGCAAAGAAAACAATCTCAAGATATATATACATCAATATACTTGAAAATAATTAAATAATATGGGTGATTAATATATTTATATGTATTTGTTTATCTCTTAAACCATATGCTAAATCAATTTCCCTTTGTGTAACATTGGAATCTCCATTACAATGAGCTTCTTTAACCAATGAAGCCACACCTTCCCATGTTAATGCGCAACCAGATTGTTGACATCGTTCAATCCATACCGTCATCCAATCAAGATTATTGGCGACGTACAAATGTAGTGCATCCCACTCTCGACCAATTGTACCAAAATAAATTGAAATTCACAAATGACATATAATTAGTTAAATACCACAATATACGATCTTAATTTATAATTGATGTATATTGAAGATTAAAAATTAAATGAGTACAATATACATAAAAACCATATGTAAAATGCATTCCAATTAATCTCCATGACCATCTTATAATTACCTCTCACCTTCCTCAATCTACCTTTCCCTAACAGGTACTCCCCTTCAAATTTGTTAATGGAGTTGGGATCCCAAATGAGATCTAAATGGATCTTTGCTGCAAACTTAGGAAGATATTCACTAATGTACACCATGGTCTGGTATACGATATATCCCTTCACCATAGAATCCTCAGGATGTGCTCTTTGTCTAACCAAAGCCTTCAAAAATTTCAAGTGCCTCTCAACCATCCACATTGACCTTGTGTGTATAGGTCCACACAATTCAATCTCCTCAACTTGGTATATGAGGTAGTGTTCTTGTGCATTGAAAAATGTTGAAGGTAGACACTTTTTCATTTCACACATTAGGCGAGGAATTTTTCTCTTCCAATAATTTATATCTTCTTTATGGATTTCTTTATATGAGAGCCATCTACAAGTGATTCAAGCCATAAATATATTAACAATATTTAACAAAAATATACATTATATTACATAACAAGTAAAACAAATGGCAATTATAAGATGTATACAGTGAATTAAACAAATCTCGCTACTTACCTCATGTATTTTCCAAGATCATCTATAACTTGCTTGACATTGTTGTCAAAGTTGTCTCAGAGAGATAGAGGTAGAACATACTGCAACAATTAAAAAATAATCTTTTCATTATTTTTCCAAAAGTAGTAAACACAATACACTGAAAAGTATATGCATTAGACAAGTGTATATAATATACCAGAATAATTAACTTAATGAAGGTATGCCAATCTTGCATTTTCATTCTTAACCCAAATTCACCTTTTTTTGTTATTATATTGTTTATGTTCGCAGCAGATCTTGTGGGAAATCATATTTTTTGTATGAATTCTTTTATAGCATTGCTTTGCTGCTCTGTTAATAACCAAGGAAGGGCACTTATATTAATTTGGTCTCCATCACTATTTAATTGAATGACATTTTTCATTGCATGATTGGCTTCCTAAATGTTACTGCAAATTTTGACAATTTTTTCTTTGTCATGCCTTCCATCCAATATTTTCTATAATATTTATGTTATATTCTTTCTGATATGCATTGTATCAAACAAATACATAATTTGTAGCTGCTCATAGTAGGGCAACCTACTAAATTGTCTAGGATAACTTTTCAGTCCCTGTGGAAGCTGACCATTAATGCCTTGACGACCTTCATGAAGCATATAAGTAAAACAAATTAACAACGACAATCATTGTCAATTACAACATGAGTAAACACAACACAATATAAAAATATAAATTCAAAACATATTATATATGATAGATAAACAATTTGATCTGATGTATAACCTTGACGATTAATTCTATTATATTCCAACTTCCATAGGCGGTGACATTCTTCATGGTTTTGATGTAGTCTCCTCTTTCCCATTGAAAAGATGTTTTTAAGTAGTTCGATACTTATGATTTCTATGGAGGAAGTGCCTATACTCATCAAACACCTTTTCCTAAACTTGTTGAACAACGAAATTTCATCTTTGGACCACAAATTAGACATGCAAACTTTCCCTTTTATTGAAGACCTACAAGATGATATATAATTGGATTAAATATGTCAACTTTTATAATTATATATAATGAATAGATTATTTTAAAAACATTCATGATATCTACTTCATCAAATTAAATATTGTTAAAGTGCAGTCGAATGTTATAACATACCACAAAAATGTGTTAGCCCTGGGGCATCATGAATTGTCCATACAAGCATTGCATGGAATTGAAATTGTCTTTGTCCTATTGGTCTAGAGGCGTCATACATAGTGACGCCATTCCATAATTTTAGTAACTTGTCGATAAGAGACTCGATATATACATTCATATCTTTAACTTGGTACTTACCTAGTTGAATGAACATAAACATTACATAATTATTATAACCATTTTACTGCAATATATATAAATTAATATACATGATTATTGAATAAAAAAATATAAGTCATTATGCAACAAATAAGACAAATAAGATGCTACTACGTTAAAAAAAATTGATGTAAACAAATACCTGGAACAATCATTGAAAACATTATGTGCTCCCTCTTTATTGACATCCATGGAGGAATGTTATTGTTGATAACAAAAACATGCCACACTGAGTAAATAGATCTTAGCTCTCCAAATGGATTGACACCGTCCGCTCCCAATGAAAGCCTGAGATTACAAGGTTCTTTTTTAAAGTGTGGCCATTTTTCCTCCATGTCCCTAAATGAAGAACCATCTGCAGGAATTCAAAGAATGTCATCTCCACTTCTATTCCGTGCATGGTAATCCATCAATTGCGCTAAGCTTTCACACCTAAATAATCGTTGCATATGTGGAATAATGAGAATATAATGAAGAACCTTGTGAGACACCTTTTTTGTTAGTTGATCTATTCGATATCTACTGATATGACTGTTGATGCCAAAATTTGACGAGGTAACAGTGCCTTATGGGAAACTCAGTTCAAGGGGGACCCTTTTTGCGCCAAACTGAGTGACCTCCGGATTTTAAATAAGCTGACTTCTTCTATAATAGTTTTTTGGAAAGGGAAAAAGAAGCGGATATTATGAAGCAAAGTCTAATCTAAGGCGATGCACCAAAATTTGCTGATGGGCACGATAAATCATAGATTTAAGGGCCTAAATGGTGTTATCACGTTCCAAAACGTCGGAGACTTAAAGGTATAGCATAACAACTCATTTATTGACATAAAATAGTATTGCATATATCCTTATCACTAAGAAGAGTCATTTAGACATGATTTTAGATAAGCAAGCTTGCATTCAATATATAGAAGTCCTGTCAAATGAAATGCTTAAGACAATAAAAAGCACAGTTTATAGTTTAATTAATACATGAAAAACAGAAAGGCCGAACAGTTGGCACAGTCTGAAAGTTTCTTACAAATAAACATATAAGAGAGGCCTGGTCTCTTGCTATAACCAGTATCCTTTTTCTTAAAACCCTTGGATCTATCTATTGTTAGACCTTTTCTCCTCAGAATTTTTCATACCCTTCTCTCCTTGACAGAGAGAGTATATATAGCTGGGGAGAAAAACTCCCACCGCTTTGGAAAGCTGTAACAGAAAAGAACTCACAATCTCCAACAATGATGCTAGAATCAAAATATTTCCAATGCCGTTATAATGGCAACGAGTTAAAACACGACATCTGGATATTCAGGCACAGGCGTGCCTCTTGTAATGATGGCAGCAGTCCCAGCCAAGCTTCGAGGCAACAAGTGCCATCCACCGCTTCAGAGAACCAAGATGAACATCACCTGATAACACAATCTCGCTCAGCTAGCCCATCGCTCGCTTCGGTGATCAGTGTAAGGCACGTGGCAACATGTCGCGGCCCGAATGAGAATTCCTTCTACTACTGCCGAGAGATTGCGAAGAAGCAACACATGTTCAAGGGGCTAAGGGCTATCTTGAAGTGGGGAGAAAGCTGCGTGAACTGGGTCCGAAAGACGCTTGGCAGCGTTTCACAGCCCGTTGTGTTCACCTCCTTGTTGTGTTGAAAAGGCTGCGAAAGGTTGCCACCTGGTAGAAGGTAAGGTCCGCCAAAAATAAAGAAGGCATATGGAAGCATTTTGCAGCCCGCAGCTGCTTATTTTATCTCTGCAAGAAAAGTTTGCGATACGCCGCCACGTACCAAGATGTGGGCCCCTCTGACAATCTTAAGAGTGATGGCCCATGTGGAAGGCTTTCACAACCCGAAGAGACCATAAAGTAACAGGAAATAAAAATCTCCGTAGGTGAGGCACGTGGACGCCCAGCGCAGCATTTTGAGACCCGAAAGGGAAGCCGCTATCCGAAGTTGCAAAGTGAGAAATGCGCAAAGGGAAAGATCAAAACTTGTCGAAAAGTCGAATGAACTCGACAACGCACAGGTCGACACATGAACATTTACAAAAGGAACTCGAAGGGAGCTGTTTGATTTATTTTAACAGCTTTTGGCGACTATCAGGGGCGTTTCAGATAAGGAATAGAGAACGCCAAAAAATCTCTGGTTTTGCAGACCAGAGCCTTCATCTATAGGGTGAATGGAGTTAGAGTTTGGAAAGTGCAGCCTGCAAAGGTGACCATTCACTTTTGGACGGCTTTGCCATGCTGCGCAAATTCTCTTGTGCCCCGCAGAGATCAATAGCTTCCTTGTGAGGAAACACCTCAGGTAGGCCGGCGCCTGCTTGGATATGGAAAAGCAGCTGGTAGAGTGAATGAATGATTGCCTCAATGTCAGCCGCCATTGGGGAGCTGCCGAATTCCCTGAATGCCTCCGGGTCGTTCTCCTTCTGCTCAATAACCTCTGTAATCTGTGCAGTTGTGGCAATGGAGCCATCCTCGAGAAACAGGGATGGCAACCCCAGCTTGCCTAACTCAAAGAAACTTCCCCGTATGCCATCAAGTGCCTTGCTTAGAAAAGTCGCCGCTGCCTTAGTGCGCTGGAAAGCAGAGTGACAATGGATGAATTTATTGGCAATTTGAGCAGCAATGTCCTGATTTTCGATACCCGCCTCAGCAAAGATTTCATCTGAGACAGAGTATAGCTTATTGAGCAAGTCCCTTGCTTCAGGAACCTTTTCCAGGATGAAACGCGGGAACTGCTCTATTGCGTCGTGGGATTCTTGATTGAGTCTTGATGCCTTGTCGATGAACTGAATGATAGGCTGTAGTGTTAGGTAGAAGGTTTTGACTTTCTCCCAGTGAGAAATATATAATTGCCTAACCTGCAGAATGACATCAGGTTGGACAGGGGTAGGTAACAGAGAGGTTTTAAGCGAAGAAATTTTTGCTTCTCTTGAAATAAGGGCCTCGGCCAATTCTTCCTTCTTTTTCTCGGACGCCAACTGCTCCGCATATCTACTCATTTCTTTATTCCAAGTTTGTTTAGCTTGGGAGTGGTTAGCCAATTGCTCTTCCAGAGAAGCCTTTGTCTCTCGGAGCTCCTCTTCTAGCTTAGTCTTTATCTCTCGGAGCTCCTCTTCTAGCTTAGTCTTCAGGCTTTTGAATTCAACCTCTTTCTCCTATACTTTTTGCTAATACTATTCTTGTAGGTGCTCCAACTCCTCACCCCTTCATGCCATCCCCTGACTATATTCAAGCCGGACGCGTTCAAGCTCCTCTTTTGACTGTAGGCTTTGTCAAGCCGCCTAGTTCTAGCTTTGCAATTCTTTTACTAATCCTGGGTCGGCAACTTGGATTTTCGCAATTTTGCCCTGAAGCCCGTTTCTCTCATTCTCTGCTGCTAGCACTGTTTCTGTCATTCAGGCGATATCTACTTCTAAGGATTTCTCTTTTGTCTCTAGAAAGCTCACCCTTTCCTTGGCTGCCCTGAGCTACTCATCCTTCTTCTTTAACTGGCGACCAGTTTTGAGGAAGTTGGAAGTGACCACCCGTTGTGTCTCTTCCATGATTTTGACTTTATCTTGCGACCGGGCTACCTTCATGTCAAGTTCGACAGCATAGATTTCATAGTCCTCCGGTTGCATTTCTTCCTGGGGCTTGCTTATCCTTGGGTACATAGTTGCAAATTTTAATTCTTGTCGGGCCTCATCATACGAAGCATGTACCCTCTGCTCGACGGGGGCATTGTCATCCTTAGCCTTTTGTCACCTCATTCTATTTGCGCGCGCTTCCTTTCCACAATGTATCTGTGCTATGAACTTAGCTGGTGATGAAACCAGCCCACCTGCGAAAGGAACACCAGAAGGCAGGGCATAGGGATAGGTAATTTTTATCGGCGCATGCATTTTCTTCTTCTAGAAAGTGACCGTTTGCGGAGAAAAGTGTGGCACATTCCATAGCTTTGCCTGAGGACTATCAGCAGGGCTAGAAATTTGTAGCGGTTGAACCGGAGATTCAGTCACAAGGCTCATTGGTCGGGGAAGAATAGTTGCTGACTGGGTATTGGCTTGTTGCAATGGAAAAGGATCAGTAAGTATAGCGGAAAAAGAATGAGGGCCGACAGGGGGAACATTTTTTGAAAGCGAGGTAAGAAAAGACTGAGCGACAGCAGTAGGCGTAAGCATGCTCGGAGAAGTAATTATAAATGGTTGGGCCTGTGAATACTGGGAAAATTCAACCGAATAAGCCAGACCAGAAGCAGAGGGTGGAGGGCTTGGACCAATGGCAGGAGTTGCTGACAGAGCAGGGGCAGATACGAAAGAATGAGATGTAAGAGAGGAAGGAGCGAAATGTACCTACTGACTGGTCAGCGGTGGCTCTAGGATTGTTCATGACTCGTCCGTAAACTCTGGCATTTGACTAGCAGTGGGCACTTTTCCTTTGGCGGGTTCATGTGAAACTGTTCCGATAACACTTTCCGTGCGCTACCTTTTTGCAGGCAGACACTCACTAACTTCAGTCGTCAGATCCCTCTGCTGAGGCGTTAGCCTGACTGGTTTAGCGGCCCATGTGTGTGTAAGTGAGCCTCTTGATATATTAAAGCACATATTAGTGCCCACATAGGCGGCATGCTCAGAGACATTGCCTCCTTGCGCTAAAGGGGATGATACCACCGTTTCTTCTTCCTGCTCCTCGGATCCCTCTGCTTCTTCGCTTCTGTCAGCACTAGAGATCGGGCTGGGATGGCCTTCATCCCACCATCTATCAAACTCCTGGTCATCCTTCAATTGATTATAAGGAGCGTTCAACTGTGCTGTTTCCTGACAATATTTCTAGAAAGCTTTTATTTTTTCATCACTCCATTCCTCACCCACTTTTAACTTGTTATACATGCCACGCTCTATCGGAAGGTTGTCCTTGACTACAGCCACTGGAAAGTAGAACTTGTGCCATGGGCCTCTAGTATCCGGCGTAGGGATTTGTGCTAATTCAACAAAATCCTCATATTTATCAGTCCGCTTATTACGCCGCTTCTCTTAGTATGGTCGAGGAACATGTGTAACCTTCATATGTGGCTCTGGAAGGTCATTGAAAGAGTTGTAATCCCACTTATCATTTACCAGTACCAACCCTAGATGTGCTAGCTTCTCCTCTAGCAGCTTGTGCGATTATTTTTTAACAAGCATTACCGATTTGAAACTCTTTGGGCAAGTGAAGAATCCCTTCCTCTTGAAACTTTCACAGCTACAAAACATGAAATCAATGATACACACCTGTCAGAAAACCTCCAGCGCGAGCACTCTATTGGTGACGCAAGCCGGGAGCAGGAAAGACTTACCAATAAAGCCCCGCATTTGAAGGATTGTGAAATCCTTGCCTAAGAACCAGTCACAAGTAGGGGTGTAGCCTTGCATGAATCCAGTCTGCTCTGTGGTGAGTCGGATGATATCACCTTCTCTGATCAAATCATTCAAAACTGGGGCTATGAAATAGTCCGTGAAGGCATAATAGTCATATGTTGTGGAAAGAAAAGGTGTCCATATAGACACCAGCTTTCTTTTATTTTGCTCATCAAAAATTGATAGTGGAAAAAATTGGGCGAAGAAATCCAGATTCTGATGCAGGAATATGTGGACCAGGTAGGAAAGAAATCTAAATTTATTTTCCACCTGGTAATTCTCCATCTGATGTATCATTTCTTCAACCATGAACTCAACAAAATCATACCAAAAAAGTTCATGCTGCTTGCGAAACTGTATCGCAGGTCCCAGCTGAAAAGCCTCAATCTTTTTATCAGAGTCTCGACCACAAACAAATGCCAACATAGACATGGGGTCCTGGAGGTCATCACAGAATGAACCACACGATAATGGGATACTCGATGCCTTAGCGAACGTGGCACCTTTCTTATTAGTCTCCTCTAACAAGAAATCGGAGCCAGTTTTCATCCTCTTCCATATTTTCTCCCCCTTGCTTGGGCAAAAATGCTCGATAGTCTCCTTTCTTCTGCTTGGATCAAGGATACATAACATATGCTAGATGGCTTATGGGCTGATCTGAACCCTTAAATTGCGACCTTCAATGTAGTGGGTGTCTGGATTATAGCGCTAAAAATCCGCATTGACCACCTCTGGGCAATAGTGCACTAATGGGACCATATATTGTGGGAGACCGCTAAACTAGACTCTACTTGCCGTGGATTGGTCTACCCTTGCTGCTGATAACCTTGCACAAGCCGCCTCTCTGAGAGATTTAGGGTTCTTTGCAAGCTTTGGGTCGTAGATATTATCCCATTTTTCTTTAACCTTTTTCTGGTTGCTCCATTCCTTGGGTCTTTCTAACTCCTCTGTGTGGGCTCTCCTCGTCTTCATGGGTATACCAGGCGTGGCATATGCTACATCCTTGTACACGTATACCTCGGCTAAAGAATGAATAGCCAAATACAGTTCCTGGCTAATCTCCTCTTGCATTAGCTGAGCTGAAGATTCTGACATTTTTCTTTCGCTGCAGAACGTAAGCTTCCTAGCCTGCGAATACACTTGCACTGGATAGACAGACAAAAAACACTTTGCACTTTCCTTGCATTTGTAAAAAGACTTTGAAATACTAAGCCTTTTCATGCAATAATAGCAACTTTTCCCAAGGTGGTAGGCGAAAGCAAGCCTTTTGCATTTAATTCAGCATGTACCGTTAATCTGGCAACTCGTGCAAAATGAACTGATTACTATTCCGAGGCGGCCGGATTTCATCATCATAGTGGGGCGATCGTGTGATACGCCTTGATCTCCTTGGAAATTGAGTTTGCAACTAGCCTTCTAACCTTGCGTTGGCATGTACTGGCAATTAATATCTTGGCTGAAATGATTACACCAAGCAAACGATCACAACCTGAAGAGATACGAGTATCGCCTTGGGCTCTGGGATGCGCTCAAGATTTGACACAATGGCCTACGGCCATACATCCCTTCACCAACAAGTGCCACCTTTTTAAATCTAATTAATTAACTTCATTTAATTAAGCATGCCTTGAGCCATGCTATCATACATGTATCAGCCCAAAATGTGAACAAACGCAGACTCAACTTTCGAGATTACAGCCAGCATACATCATGTTTCTTAGAGGCGGATTGACATATGTCTTGTCAATTTTTCTATAAATAGGCCAGTAGATAGCAAGCAAATATACTTAGCATTTAAGAAGTGATAGGTCAGTAGTAGATTGCTAAGCAAGTCCTTTCATAGGTTAGGTGGTGAGCAGGTTCGACATTATCTTAGCAGACTTAGGGATAGTGTCAGGAGAATGGATACCCCAATTCGCCTAACCTCGTTCAAATCACATATGGCATTTTTAGGTGAGATCTCCACTAGAAGGCTCAAAAAGATGATGAAGAACAAGCACTCGTTGGTTCTGGTAGCCATTAAGTGGGTCCTAGGCAAAGATTGCATATAATATGAAGATAAGTCTAGGGTGAACACCGACGTATGCTCGCACTTTGTAGCGTCCATGCTGGACATTTGTGTTCCTCGACCACTTATCTTGAAGCTGGTCAAAGAAATCTTCCCGAAGAAGTACTTGAATGGGCTCGGCGAGGTTTTTACACATGCTGCGTATGGGATAGGCTTGCCAACAGCCAGTGACCTACGTCGCTTTATTGAAGAAGAGGCTGTCGTTGTTTGGCTACCATTTCTCAGTGGATTTTGCCTATAGACCCGTGGCCAGCACCAGTAAAGGGTTACTCAAGCCCTACACTTCCTGTTCTGGAGCTACAACGTGATACCCTTCTACGACGTAGAATGGTATACTGATTTCAGGGACTTGGTGTATCCACCACCGACTACGGCTGTGTTGAATGATGCTGCTAGTGCCACCGAGGAGCCCATGGACGAGGAAGAAGCAGACGCTGTAGTGAATGCGTCGGTTGCTGCCATCCATTCCTTTGGATAGATAACCCCCTTGTCTTCCTGCCTGATGATGTAACTCACCTGTTCTAGATAAGCCTGATAAAAGGCTACCGTATATATATATATATATACTTTGATACTTGTATATTTTGAAAATTGACATCTCAGCCATTTTGTAACCCAGGAACATATATATATATATAAATATATACTTCTCTTTTTTAAGGAAAATCTATGCTCCTTTTTGCTTCTGTGTTCAATTTTTTGGGTTTGTAAATTTTGTATGCTTTTTCTCCATTTATGAGCATATTTTGTGTAAAGCAACTCTGGTGTTTTACCCACCAATGATAATGAGCAAATGTGTTAGAAAGACAACTGATTCAGCAAAAGAATAGGCCAAAAACAGGAAAGGAAATAAAAGCGTTATTTACAACTGTACAAGGTAGACCTTTTTGCCTAATGGAACAACTTAAGGTGAATCCCATTGACGGGGATTCCTAACGGCTCTTGTTCCATATTTTCCAGCTCAAAAGCATTGTGTTGTATGCACCGAATGATTTTGAAGGGTCCCTCTCATAGGCTATCAAACTTGCCGTGCTGACTTGGCCTTGCAGCCCTGCTGTCATATTTTAGCACTAAATCTCCACTTTTTAGACCTTGGTCGGAGGGCTTCTTGTCAAACCATCGTTTGACCACTTGTTGACGGCTTGTCATTGCTATTAGGGAGTTTTCCCTTCTTTCTTGTACTTCCAGTATTTCGGCGAGCCGAACCTCCATGGCATCATTTTGTTCTATCTCAAGAGATTTCAATAACTGTATTGCTAGGATCTCCATAGAGATAGGTAACAACGCCTCCTCCCCATATACCAGCTCATAGGGCGAAGTCTTGAGGACTTACTTCGGAGTTATGTGGTTGGCCCAAAGCACTTTTTAGAAATTTTTATGCCATTCCCTCTGGTGTTTTGAGCCAACCTTTTTAAGGAGTCAGACTAAACTTTTGTTTGTTGACTCGGCTAGGCCATTTCCCTATGGATAATAGTTTGATGATGTTTTAAGGAATATGCCATTTTTTAATGCAAAGTGACATACCTTTGTACCTACAAATGCTCTGGCGTTGTCTGAAATGATTGTCTTTGAAGGGCTAAACCTTGTCACTAGTGCTTCGAGGAAGTCTACAATCTCTGTTTCTGTTGCCCCCTTAAGGGGAACAACTTCCGCCCACCTCGTAAAGTAGTCTGTAGCTGTTAAAATCCACTTATGTCCGGCATTAGAAACTGGGTTGATCATTCCGATGAAGTCCATACCCCATTGCGCAAATGGTTCATCCGCCACGATAGGTTTGAGGGGCATCGCTGAATTTTTCCTTCTGTCAGAGAAGAACCGACATTTTTTACAAGCCCTTACCAGAGAGTAGGAATCATTGAAAAGTGTAGGCCAGTAATATCTAGCCCACAGGACCTTGATGGTGGTAGTTTTAACAGAGAAATGTCCACCTTCGTCGCTATTGTGGAATGTGTCGAGGATCTTCTGCGCCTCCCCTGAAGTAACGCATCGCAGGAGCACACCATTGAAATTTCTTTTGAAAAGAATTCCTTCTACCAGCGTATATCCACAATTCTATAGCTAGTAATACCTCCTTTTTTGGGAAGAGAGACCCGGCGGATACCTTCCAGTTTGCATGAAGTTCATTCTATTTGTCAGCCAATCGTCTTCCAATCTAGATCCATTTATCAAGATGAGCTCTGACTGTTCCTCCTTGGCAGGTACCTCCTCGTTCTGTGTCATATACTCACACAGTCCTCTGCCTTTGACAGTCTTGGTAGGCCTGACCTCAATGTCATACTCCAGGATCTTGGTAATCCAATTAGCCCTTTTTTCTATGATCTCTCCCTCCATGATGTATTCCCGCACACTAGAATGTGCGACATATACCAGAACTTTGTTACAGGAAATTAGATGGTGGAACTTTTTAAGTTCGTTTACTAATGTGAAGGCCTGTCTTTCGACGAAGTTATAATTCACCTCATATTCCTTTAGGGTTCGGGAATAGAACGCAACTGGATGCTCTTCCTTTCCTTCTCTATCTATTTGAATCAAAACAGTAGCGATACTGGACTTGCTACTGAAGGCATACATTATAAAATCTTTGCATTGATCTGGATTAATTAACACCAGGGCTGTGGAGATCGCTTCCTTGACCTTTTCAAAAGTCTCCTGAGCTTCTGTTGTCCACTTGAAAGCTTGATCCTTTTTAAGCATTAGGGTGATCAGCCTAATCATTCCCGCAAAATTGGAAATAAATTTGCTGACGAAATTTACTTTGCCCATAAAAGACTGGACACCTTTCTTATTTACCGGAAGGGGAAGTTCCTTTATAGCCCTTACTCGTTCAGGGTCAATTGAAATACCTTCATTAGACACAACATGCCCTAATAGCTTACCCTAAGGTACTCCGAATACACATTTCTTTGGATTTAGGGAAACCCTGAACTCCTGGCACTTTTGAAAAACTAATTCCAAATGATCAAAATGATCATCCTTAGATTTAGAGAACACAGTAAGGTCATCCAAATAGATTAGGATAAACTTATTGATTAGTTCGCTAAATGCGACATCCATAGCTCTCTAGAAAGTTGCCCCTACATTAGATAAACCAAAAGGAATTTTAGCATATGCAAATGTTCCCCACTTGGTGGTGAACGTAGTCTTGTGCTGATCTTCTTCTTTTACTCGAATCTAGTTATAGCCAGAGAAGCCATCCAGCAGAGAGAACATTTCTGATCCTGCGACAGTCTGGAGGATCGATTCCATAGAAGGCAATGGATAGTGGTCTTTCAGAGATGCTCTGTTCAGGTCTCGGAAGTCCACGCATAAGCGAATATCACCATTCTTCTTTCGAACTGGTACCAGATTTGATACCCAAGTACTATGTTTGATTGGGAAGACAATACGTGACTCAATGAGTTTGGTCAGCTCTTGTGCCATCAAGACCTCAACTTTAGGGTTGACTGGCCACTGTTTCTGTCGGACTGGTTTTGCACCTTCTGTTAGTTCAATAGTATGTTGAATGATGCCAGGATCATAGCCCTCCAGATCATCATAGGACTAGGCCACTACTCCATATTTTCCACAGAAACTGATAAGCCTTTCTCTATCTTGCTGTGAGACATCTTTTCTGACCCGAAGATTCCTGTCATCGGAGGCTTGAAGGTTTTCATAATCACTTTTATCTGCCACGAATTTCCGCTTATCATTTCGGGCATCATTACAATCGAAAAAATTCTCGAGAGTAACTAACCCTTTCGAAAGTTTGTTTGACTTGAGCTGCATAATTTGTCCTTCGTAGGCCTCGGCGATCTTTGGTTGAAGTTGATCAACAAATTCTCCAGAGTGCTGGATAAACAAGGTGATGTGCTCATCGCTCTCAAAGACCTGCGAACTCTGATCATTGTCGGGGATTGCTGGTCTAACAAGCACTCACACTGAATATTTGTTCCGAAGCAAGTTGGAGACATGATCAAATTGAGCACCAATCACCGCCATGCGATCTGCATCACCATTTTGCATTCAGGGAACGGTCAGGATGTTGAAAGCTTCAAAATTTTCCACTAGGTCCCAGATTTGATGCCGATAGGATCTCATGCGGATATTCTTTGCTGCAGAGATTCCTCGGACTTGATTAACTACCAGTTCGGAATCTCCGAACACAGTCAATTGCTTGATACCCATTCATTCCGCTAGGCTTAGGCCTTGGACTAACCCTTCATATTCAGCCTCGTTGTTTGAACAGGTGAATTGGAAATGGAAAGACCTCAACAACTTTTCATTCTGCGGGGATATTAGACATATCCCTGCTCCTGCTCCAACTTTGCTCCTTGCTCTGTCAAAATACAATGTCCACAGCTCATTTGCTTGGTCATCGTAGGATTCTTTGGTGACCTTCAGAAGAACTTGGTCTTCATCATAAATTACATATGTGCCTAGTCCAGTAGCATGATAATTCCTGAAAGGATCATTATTTATGTGTTCACTCAACAGAGCATCTTCCTTATCATTTCTATCTCCGCTCACCTTCTCCTCCTCTAGCAGTTCGACATTGTACATGTCCTGCTTGGTGATGGAGGTATGGGCGGCCTCAAAATTGATTAGGGCCTCATCCGCCACGTGTTCAGAATGTAAAGCCTCTGATTCTATCTTCATTTTTGCACCATGCTTGGTCCTAAGTATTAGATGTGACCAATCTAAAGACAAATATCCACCCACCTTTGAAGTAAATTCTCGGGATAGACAGAGACCGAACATAGGAGGGACATCTATGATCACTGTATCTTGCAGGACCGTGATACTTGGGCAGGAAAATAGAGTTAATGGAAGCGCTTTGATGACACCCACAGTATCAACTTTATTTCCATCTAGCTGCATCACCCCTTTCTTCATGGGTTCGTAGCTGAGTCCCAAGGCTTCGGCTATCAGTTTTGGCATAACCGTCGTACTAGCACCAAAATCAATCATAGCGTTGTGTAATAGCTTTTCCCCTACAATGAGGGTCAAGAAGAAGGGTTGAGGTTTTGGCCTACCTCTACCTTCCATATGGGATTCCTTCACTTTGTCTGCAAGAACCTTAGCTGGTGACATTTGATAAACTACCTCGGTACTGGCAGAAGGCTCGGTTGGTACTGAGCTAATCTCTTGTTGAAGCACCTTTTGTAGCATAGTTTTCTATTCCAGGATAGCTAGAATGTCCCATAAAGACACATTAGTGGATGATTTCTTTAATTGTTCCACCACATTAAAAGGTGAGGAGCTCGGAGATTTCTGCTCCTTTGCTCTTGTTATAATAACTTCCTTCCGTGGTTGAGAAGGAAAAAAGACGGTCAAAGCACCAGGAATTTGATCGGACACGTCTTTGCGTTGCAGACTGTCTGAGAGTGAAACAACAGGCTCACCGTGAATCTCCTCTTTGATCGTGTGTTATAGTTAGACTATACCTGCGGTGTTTCAGCTGTAGACGTGTCATTTGCAAACACCATTTCCTCATCTTCCATCCATGAGAAGAGTGCATGATTAGGAACAATATCAAACTCTTGCTTTAAGGACATTCCTTGCATTTGCACAGTAAGGACTGCATTCTCCATTGCTGAGGCATATACGTATTCTCCATTTTCTATCGTAGTACCTTGACTACATTGCTCTGCTACCTTTTGTTGTAAGTTGCCATGTGGAAAATTTTGGGGCATATGCGTATCATTGCAAGGGAAGCACCATGGATTGATGTCATCAATAAGATTGTTTATCCCGCGGTCAATTCTCTACTAGAGCTTGGCGACGTACCTGCCAGCAGCGTAGGCACCAGAACCATTTGGTTTGTAGCTACCGCGGGTGAATTAGTGTGAGGCGCATTTTGATATTGATTTTGCTTATAGGTAGGGTGCCCACCTTGATAGTTTTGATATGCGGGCCGTGGAGGCATTGCTTGGTTCTGCTTGAAAGTTGTTATGTTATTTGCCATAGTTTGCAACATCTCCTTGAGGTTTCCTATTTCATCCATGGAAGAACCCGATGTAGAGGCCAAGTTTTCAGGAGCGGCTGCATATGAGTATATCGATTGGGGAGTTGCTGGCGTACTAGTTGATGCGTTCTCTTGTGCAGAGGTCGATATCTCAGGAAATATCGGTACAATAGGTCGAGGAGGCAATTTACTGCAATCTATTAAATGATTCTCGGCTTTGATAGCGGTAGCATAAGCATCTGGTAGAGTGGCTCCTCCCAAAGACTTGATCATCACAGAAATGTCAGGATAAATGGATTTTAGGTAAAATATGAATGCCAGTTCTGGAGTCAGGCAGATAGTCACAGGAATCCTCCGCCAATTTAAGTGAAATCAGGCATTGAAATCGGTTAGAGCCTCCTGGGGCACTCGTCTTATGACCGACAGATGATAATATAACGAAGAACGATCTCCGTCATTTGAGAACCTTTCATAGAATGGATCTTTGAGGTCATCCCAAGTGTGAATGGTATTAGGAGTCAGTGTTCAGTACCAATCCAGAGCCTTGCCTTTGAAGGACGCAGCGAGGAGCCTCAGGGCTACATTCTGTGCTGTGATACCGTATACCAGACATACATCCGCTACATCCTGTAAATGTTATGCTAGTGTTTTTATGTTATCTCCAGCAAATTTGGGAAGAGCTTTCAGGGCTGAAACTGGGATAGCAACCCAAACAGCAGGCGCTACCGGAGCTACCAGGGGACTTCCAGCGTCCCATGCTACATAGTTTCTATTCTCGGCCGGCAACATGGTGAGAAGAAAGGGCGGTGGGGATGGAACGGTTACTAACTGGTTTGTGGCCTGGACTGTTCCTAATGGAGGCACTAGTAAACTTAGGTTATTAGCAGTTTGGGATCTAGTTATAGGCCGATGGCTCATACACCCCTCTATAAGGCAATTTCATTAGTTCAGGTCCCACCGGGTTTGCCATAAAAAGGTACTGACTGTTGACGCCAAAATTTGACAAGGTAACAGTGCCTTATGAGAAACTCAGTTCAAGGGGGACCCTTTTTGTGCCAAACTGAGTGACCTCCAGATTTTAAAGAAGCTGACTTCTTCTATAATAGTTTTTTGGAAAGGAAAAAAGAAGCGGATATTATGAAGCAAAGTCTAATCTAAGGCGATGCGCCAAAATTTGCTGATGGGCATGATAAATCATAGATTTAAGGGCCTAAATGGTGTTATCACGTTCCAAAATGTCAGAGACTTAAAGGTATAGCATAACAACTCATTTATTGACATAAAATAGTATTGCATACATCCTTACCACTAAGAAGAGTCATTTAGACATGATTTTAGATAATCAAGCTTGCATTCAATATATAGAAGTCCTGTCAAATGAAATGCTTAAGACAATAAAAAGCACAGTTTATAGTTTAATCAATACATGAAAAATAGAAAGGCCAAATAGTTGGCACAGTCTGAAAGTTTCTTGCAAATAAACATATAAGAGAGGCCTGGTCTCTTGCTATAACCAGTATCCTTTTTCTTAAAACCCTTGGATCTATCTATTGTTGGACCTTTTTTCCTCAAAATTTTTTAGACCCTTCTCTCCTTGACAGAGAGTATATATAGCTGGGGAGAAAAACTCCCACCACTTTGGAAAGCTGTAATAGAAAATATCCCACAATCTCCAACAATGATGCCAGAATCAAAAGATTTCCAATGTCGTTATAATGGCAACGAGTTAAAACACAACATTTTGATATTCAGGCGCAGACACGCCCCTTGTAATGATGGTAGCGGTCCTAGCCAAGCTTCGAGGTGACAAGTGCCATCCACCACTTCAGAGAACCAAGACGAGCAACACCCGATAACACAATCTTGCTCAGCCAGCCCATCGCCCGCTTCAATGATCAGTGTAAGGCACGTGGCAGCATGTTGCAGCCCGAATGAGAATTCCTCCTACTACTGCCGAGAGATTGTGAAGAAGTGACACGTGTTCAAGGGGCTAAGGGCTATCTTGAAGTGGGGAGAAAGTCGCGTGAATCGGGTCTGAAAGACGCTTGGCAGCGTTTCGCAGCCCGTTGTGTTCACCTCCTTGCTGTGTTGAAAAGGCTGTGAAAGGTTGCCACCTGGCAGAAGGTAGGGTCCGCCAAAAATAAAGAAGGCCTGCGGAAGCATTTCGCAGCCCGTAGCTGCTTATTTTATCCCTGCAAGAAAAGTTTGCAATACGTCGCCACATACCAAGATGTGGGCCCCTCTGACAATCTTAGGAGTGATGGCCCATGTGGAAGGCTTTCGCAACCCGAAGAGACCATAAAGCAACAGGAAATAAAAATCTCCATAGGCGAGGCACGTGGACGCCCAGCGTAGCATTTTAGGACCCAAAAGGGAAGCCGCTATCCGAAGTTGCGAAGTGAGAAATGCGCAAAGGGGAAGATCAAAACTTGTTGGAAAGCCGAATGAGCTCGGCGACGCACAGGCCGGCACATGAACATTTACAAAAGGAACCCGAAGGGAGCTATTTTATTTATTTTAACAATGACATTCTGGGCATTCTGTTGCAAATTCCTATTGTTTATGATATATAATATGATCATTAGGACATGCATCTATTGCTTGATACTCCATTCCAATATCTTTCATAATGGCACATAAATTTTAGTACATGAGCGAGGTAAAATATTTGATGGTGGTAACAAAAATTCACCAATCAATCTACAACAAAAAATAATTTGTTCATATAAAGAATATTAATGGTACATATTTCATCCTTTATTTACTATGATGAACTAACAACAATTAAAATAGATGAAAAAAGATGACATATATGACATACCTTAACATCTGTGAGATTGCTATGTTTGATAAACCATTCATAACCTTCAAGTTCAACAACAACAATACAGTAGAGAGAAGAGTTGTTTCAGAGCCTTCATAAAGGGGCTCATATGCTTTGTCAAGTACAGGTAAATCATGAACATCATCAAAGTCATCTTGATCATCATGATCAGCTCTGCCACTAAATGTGGCATGGATCAATGTATTCTTACCATCATCTTCAACTATTTTTTCTGGTGCATGATCATCTTTTTCCATAGGATCATTAACTTCATCTTTGATATTCACAGCTCCATGTTCGTCCGCTTGCAAAACCATATTCTCTGGGCCGTGATAATCCATATCATTTTCCCTAGGGTTCCCTACCTTTATAATAATTATAGACACAAATAAACCATGATTATGATCAAGTGATTATATATATATATAAAATGTTAAAACAATATAAAAATTTACAAATTCAATCAATATAAACACATATAATGAACAACTTACCAATAGACGATAATCATGCCCCCTTTCAACGTGACCATGCTGCCTACAATGTTTTTCAACTGTTGTGATTAAAAGTCATCTTGTTTTTAAGCCCTTGCAATTATTGCAAGGACAATAACATTTCTCACCACCCTTTCTTTTTGATCTAGCCCATAATCTATCAAGTGTCTCTTCATTTTGTTCTGGACTAATATTATCTGATATAATTTTTCTTTACCAAGCTTGACTATTTAGATCTTCAAAAAATATCAAACTCACACTCCAATAATTTTTATTCATAGACAGGTAACATAATCTAATAATTCTAATATTTTACACTAAAAAAATTTGGCATGCAACCACCCCTGCAAAAGAGAAGATAGTCTGAAGTTAATGACCCCAAAAACACTTTACAATGCTAATTCCAAAACTTATTAAATTTTGATTTTACTATGATTTCCAACCATTAAGACTCCTAAAATCACAATATTGAACTTGATCACAAAATTCCTACAACAATGGAGGTAGTGAGCTAGTAAGAGCAAGTGACCCATTCCTAAGGAGCAACAAGTTGGAATCATCATTGCTAATGTCAATATGGATTTATCTTTTAGTTAAAGATGCAATGTGTCACTTCTTATGATGAGCTTATCCCTAGGGCCCTCAACATTGAGAGAGCCCTAATAAAAAACAACAGAAGCATTGGTAAGAGCATGATTAGGGTACAAACCCTAGGCCTCTATAGAAACATAAACAATAACTATAGCGGATTAGTGAGGTTGCAATACCAGAAAGATTGAGACATTGTAGGTAATAACAAAATCTTGCAATCTAAAGATTGTAGCCAATAACAAGCACACTATGTAGCTTAGTGACATTTGTAAATGCAATCTACGGTAAGAAGAATGACAGTCACTTGAGATGTGACAGTCAAAAACAGGCTAAGCAGTGACAAGATAATAAAGCTCAAACCTTGCATAGTAAAGTGGAGATTTTAACAGTGAGTTTCCTTACCCCCTTGCTGACCTTAAGGGTTTTTCAAATGCTTTTGGTAGTGTTAGACAAGGCAAATGCAATTAGGGAATGACTGTCCAAATGAAGTAACAGTGGTAATCATAGGTTCAATGTTTCTTCTTAGCCATTAATATTGTATAATGGGGGTAGTGGATTGCATGTTTGAGCAGTGTTTTGAGACTCACCAAAGATGGGAGAATAGTGAATAATACCTTGTGGACTGTGAAGTAGTGTCAATATGTTGAAGGATCTTAAGAACTACAATACCATGAAACAATGAGTCCTCTATAGTAAGTAGGCAGTTTATAGGGCATAGTTTGATTTTATAGAAGGATGCTCATGAAAGGAATCTTCAAGTGATAGTGAGTGAGCTGTTTGAGATTACAGCTGAGGGTGCAATACCCAGTCTTAAAGGAAGTTAGCAAAGCAGTAAATGTGCAAGAAAATCGAATCATACACAACAAAAAATTCACAATGTTATCTTCCATAATGCCTTGAGTTTGAAGACAAAAATCTCATTGTATCTTCATGATGAAAGTGGTGACCTTAATGGTCAATCACTGGCAACCATGATTTTAAAACATGCTATTGTGCTTATGGAGGGAACATTTTAAGCAAGGCAGTGAGTGGTGGTTTGGAACAATGGCAGGTATGAAGGACTTGCTTTATATGCATACTATGCAGTCTAGCTTAAGACAACGTTCTTAGAAGAGATTGAAGGTGGATTATGGAACTCAAGGGTTACCATGAAAAGGATTAAAGCAAAGACTGAGATCTATTTAAAATCCATGGTCATGAAGATATTAAAGATGTCACATGCAAAACCTAGTAGCTAGAGTAATGAATACAGTGCCAAAGAGGATAGTGTGCTGGGGCATTTAGATCTCCACATTATCTAATTATAGGGAAATACATTTTATTTATTTTTTTAATTAAAATAAATCATTCTAAACCCTATATAGGATACATTAATACTTCAAAAGCTTCTAAAGGAATTTAGATTATGCAAATATATGTCAAGTAACATTCATAAGGTTTAGAAAATCTTGATCACTCTCTAGAATAGCCCATTAAACATGGGTTGTGCTTGAATGCACTACATAATTGATATAACACAACCACTTTGCATATCAACCAGAGTTATAGGAGTCTTTATTGCAGCTCTTTATTGCAGCAAGAGGTAATCACTCTTCGATCATGCTATAATTACATCCTAACCGTTAAACTTGAGACAACCTGAATGCACCCAATGATGATTGACACCTACATTATACAACCTGAATTAACTACATTATATGAGTGCCTCCATTTCTATCACAACATAGCCACATTAAACTTGGGTCACACATGAATGCATCATGTATTTGTTATAGCACAACTATGCCACATGACCAATAGAGTTATGGATCACATAATTACAGTCACAAGAATCTTTTCCTTGGTTGTGATCTTATGGTGATTCCACACAACAAAATTTGGACATGAAATTCTCAAAACCCTTAACCTCTAAAAATGAAATCTGATGAGATGTTGCTTTAAAATATGATTTTCAAACCTAGAACTACAAATCTGACTTCACAACTAAATTCTGCAAAAAGACAATGACTACCCTCAACCTGGCGATATCTTCTTGAATTTTTTCTGATTTTTCCCAAGAAAATCATCCTTAGTTCTCCAAAACTGTCTCAAGTAGAGCAAAACACTGTCGCAATAAATCAGGCGCGAACTCACTTTTCTTTATGTCGGCCACAATTTGATTTTTTTAAATTTTTCATGTTTGTCAAAAATTCGACAAAAATGATAGCCGACATTTTGACAAACGTTGGGGATAAACTTTAAAAAAATGGAAATTACACATCAAATTTTACAAGCACCCGACGAACATCAAATTTGACATATTTCATCAGATAGTTTCATTGTATTTTGCAGTCAAATGTATTAGTGTTAACTTAAGATTAAATCTCAAAATTCAAATAACACAAGCTGACATCAGATCAAGGATTTGAAATCACTAAAATATCGCCAAGAATATGTTCCAAAAGGGGTGTCCTAGGCTAAGGAGGACCCATTCACCATAGGGCGAATGGGTCCTAGCATACTTAACTAGGACCTATTTTGAGGAATGTGAAATAACATGCAAAAAGGGGGTCCTAGGACCTAGTGGGGACCCATTCACCAGGTGGTGAATGGGTCCTAGGTCACTATCCTAGGACACAAACTTTTCAAAATTAAGTGTTGTGAAATATTATTAATGGGTGCTGGGTTTTATCCCTCGGTAAATGCAATAAATTAGGCTTGGATTTGAATTTAAGGGGCGAATTAAGGAAAAATTAACCTCAATTAATTAATAAAGCTCTAGATTAGTGTGAAAGTGTAAAGAAAAACTTTACAACACCCTAAATAAGGCATCATTAAATCCATTTTATCATTAATTATTCATTCTCAAATTAAGTGTGAAAAAGGGTTACCTTTTTCAACACTACATTTTCCCCCACTTTAGTGAGAGTTTTCCCCCATGTCAAATTCACACTAAAGTAGATATTCAAGACACTTATGTATGCAACAATGAAAAAGATACTCAATCATACACTATTAAAGACCAAGAAAAATATAGGAAAATAAAGGATCAAGCTTCAACCATTCAAAGGCGATGTGGAACACGACTATTTGTCTGAGAAAATGATCAAGCTTCAATAGTCTATCCAATGCAATGTGGACTAGGTCTAGGTTGATTATCCAAAAATGTTCACAAGAAAAAATCGATGTCTAGTATGCAAACGACACATGCACTCTCTCTGGGGTAGTGGAACCTTAGATTGTCCACTAGTGAGTATCCCAAAAAGGTGGAAAATGAGAGAATTATATTAGGTTCCCATACCATATGAAAGTTATCCTCTTGAAAACTTCAATAAGACACCACATTGCTAAATGCTTATGAATATTATGTCTATAGGTTTTTGTTCAAGGGGATCTCGATTCATGTAAGGTCTTCTTCTTAGGGAACATTGTGACTAACGTCTTTGAGAGAGGATAAGTCAAGAATATCAGATTGCCACTTATGGGATGCCTCACTTCACATCATGCCACTAAGGGAAATTCGTAGGCTTAGACATATCACACTCTTGGAGGACATCAAACCCAATGACACCACCAAGAAAAGGACATATCACAAGAAAAAGGAAATAACACCATGAAATATGCAAAATGTCAAAAGATATCATCGATGTATGCCCCCACCTTAAAGTGGTTGCTAACACCATTGTTGTGAGAAATTGCTTTAGAGTAGCCAATGTTTTCTTCTCATACATGAGAGATTTCCTCAGAAAACCCTATGCCAAGTCATATGTTCCAAAATAGATCTACGTCGTGAAAAAGGAAGGAGTTACTCCCACAAATATGGAAGGGATCTATGGATCTAGGGTTAGTATGTCTTTGGTACAATGTTGTCATAGAGCACGAAATTGTCATCATTCCACAAATACTCATAGAACTAGAAGAATGACACAAAGAGAGCAAAAACAAAGAAAAATTATTTACGTCAACATGGAAGAGACCTAAATGTCTTGATGCCTTGTGTAATCCACAAAAGGAAAACACATTACAAGCGAAAAAGATAAAATGTTTATGACATAAAGAAGAATGTAAATACATATAGAGAACTGCATAAAAAGAGAGAGATACATCAAACAAAACAATATGGGGGATCATATTATGCACATGCAATCACATAAAGGAACATGAAAAAGAAAAAAAAGTGAAAAGACTAGTAAGGAACATGCGAGTCAATGTATAGCAGGTCGTTCACATCCTAATCTCGATTGGTGTAAACGAAAGGAAAACAACTAGCCAAAGGGACAACAGTAAGTGTCAAACTAGGGGAAGCACCGAGTTCAATACACTTATTAGGAGATTTTTCATTTGTGTCACCAAAAATTGTATACTCTTGAAGAAAAAGACAATTTTGTGATTAATTTGGTCCTATTTTAGACACACTTGCATTAATCACCCCTTAAAAATTGCATTTATAGGCCCCTAATGCTCATGATTTTGGAATTTAATGCTTATTCCACTCACGAATCATACAAATCCTGACAAGCAACATTCAAACCACTCAAATTTCGTGAAACCCACCTCAAAAATCCCTAGTAGGACTAAGTTGCCCAGGGTGGCGACTTAGTCCCTTTTGAGGAATTTTCCACTTTTGAGCGGGAAAATCACCGACTTAATTCAAATGCTTGTGGGATGTCAGCCTGTGAAGTTAAAATAATGAATAATTCGCTGTTAATGCCTATAAATACATGGTTTTAGGTCATTTTTCATAATATTAAGTCATTTTTACAAAGCAAAATCAAAATTCAAGAGCCAAATATCTTTCACAAGAAGATTCTTTAGTATTTCTACACCAAAGTTGAAGCTTTAGGGCAGTAAACTAGGGTTTTTGCAAGTCTTCAAGCTCACTTTTTGTCCAAAATCTTGCATCACAAATGGTTGATCTTGGATGCCTATGGAGAATCATGAAGAAATATAGGTTGAGGAGATGCAACTAGCCATCAAGTCACACCTAAAGACTTGTTTTCAAAGTGATTACATCTTCCATTTTCTCTCTATCTTCAGCCTAAGGAAGGTTTGCATGTCATTTAGATTCATTTCTAATGTGATTTAATGTCTCTTAGGATGAGTCTTGCATTGGTCTAAATCTATTTATGCATCCTATTCTTACACATTAGAATAGGGTTGCATCTTATCTTCACATTTTTCTAGTCTTAGATACACTTAGGTCTAGGGTTTTATGTAGATTTTATCTCTTCCAAAGTTTAAGTACCAACTAGGGGTTTGACCAAGGCAAACCCCCCATTAGAAATCAAGTTATCTTTTTTTTTTGTAGGTAATTTTGTAGATTCAGATTCGAATCTCCATTAGAAAATAGAGTGCAGACTGTGGGCTTTTGTTTCCACTTTTGGATTTGTAGAAAATCCAAAGTGGACTAAGTTTCCCATAGTGGTGACTTAGTCCCACTGCATTGATTTTTTTAGAGATTTTTACAGTTTCAGATACCCATTTGGCAGAAACAACTTTTTGGGCAGTTTTCTTAATCTAGGACTAAGTCACCTAGCTTGGCGTAAGTGTCCTAGCTGGCTCAAAAATCAAGTTTTCTAGAATTCCAAAAGTCTTTGAAATCTCCATTCTCCTCTTTATCAATTTCCAGGTGCATAGTTTCTGTTTGGCATCTTTATTTTGTTCTTTATTGCATTCATTTTACTATTCTGCATATCAAAGTGTGTTTTCAAACAACTTGCATTTCTTAGATATTGCATCAATAAATCATTTCTTTTTTTGTTTATTGTATTTATACATCATAATTAGGCATATTACATCCCTCATTACATTCATCTTGAGTGTAGACATTAGCATTTTTGGCCCATTTCTCTCCTTTTAGGTGAAAAACCTAGAAGAGTTAGAGCACCTTGGACACCCAAAATCAGTGTCCACATCATTTAAGCTCATAGAAGAGGAAAAAAATGTATTCAACTCATTATGCACTTGTTCATCAATCTTTGCAATATCAATGCCATCATCTAGATTAATCACAATAGGAGGTCGAATGACAATGTCCAGGGAAGGTTCTTGTTTACATTGCAGTGAGGGTATAGAGTCATCATGCATTTCTTCAGGTAAGTTTGGATTTTTATTTTCTATGTTGCTCTTTTCTTCTTGATTTTATAACATATGAGCAATAACACGACGTCTATGTCTACACTCTCTAACATTTCGATTTCGTTTCAATATATTGTCAATTTGAGTTTGTGTAGGAGCGGGTTTGTCAATCATAGGTTTCTTCTCTTCCTTTAGGGGATGAACAAAAGGAACCATAGGAGCTTGTTCAACCACTTTCTCTTTAGCTTTGTAAACTTGTTTAATTTTAGGAGGCACAATGGGATTTTTTTGGTTGTCTCGTTGTCTCTTGTAGGAAATTGCAGGAGGTCTTGTTATAGGCTCATCTTGGATGTTTGGAAGGGATTTTTGTTCAATCATCAGTTCGTCAAGGATAGGTGGCTCAATCATAGGTTGAGGCATGCTTCTAAGGGATAATTCTATTATACGCTTTGCCTTGAACTTTTGATATAATTTAAAAAATTAGTCCTCATGAGGTCTAATAGGTTCAATAGGCTCGGGCCAAAAGAAATCTAATGAAAAGTTCCCTTGGGAAGATAGAAGATTAAAGCCACTATGATGCACAATAAAGATTTCATTGCCAAAGGGAAACTTTAAATATTTATGCACAACCGATGGGACAAAATTCATGGAGTGAAGCCATGGATAACCTAGCTTCACACGAAATTGGTTTGACTGTGAGATGATGGTGAATGAGACATGTAATGTTTTTGGCCCAAATTTTAAAGGGAGATCTATCAAGCCAATCGTAGGAAAAGAAAAACCATTATGCATCTTGATCCATGCTTTCAGTTTATCATATGTATCTTGATAGAGTTCATGCACAAATAGGAATTCTTCAATGATCACATTCTCTCCACATATGGGATCAATTAATATCCCATTAGTAGGCTTGTTATTGATTCTTCTAGCTATGTAAAGAGGACCATCAGGTGCATGTTGAAGTATGTCTTTTTGTGAGAAAGAAATATCAAGAGGCATTTTGGTTGATCCCTTATGAGGTTTAGGTTCAATAAATGCTACTATTTTAATCAATTCTTCTTCATTGACATCTTTTATGTTTTCAACATTTGTGTCAACATTCATCACATCATTCTTGATTTCACTAGCTTTGACAAATGAAATAGTATGTTTCGGCATGGGATTTGTAAAGATTTGTAAATTTTGGTTAGGAGGAGCTAATAACTTATTGCCTTGATCATTCACCTCCAATTTGAAGTTGATTATTATTAATAAGGTCTTACACAAGATGTTTAAGAAACTTACAATATTTTGTATCATGTCCATTTTGTCAGTGGTAATGTCAATAAGAATTTCGTTGAAAGCCTATGGGTAATGGTTGGTTATGATCACACTCTCTAATAGGAGGTAAGGAAAGAATATTCTTTTCAACAAGTTGCAACATGATATTATGAAGGGTATCAGGTAGAGGAGTAAAACTTCTATTCCTATCCCCAAAGGAAAAATGATTTTTTATCTTTATAGAAGCCACTTGGTTACTAGCTTGTTGACTTGGTTGAGGGGAGTTGAGTTGTGAAAATCCCCCATTTTTCTTCTTGAAAGGTTGGTAACTATTTTGAGTTATGGATTTAGAATTTTCAGGATGGCTAGGGGGATTTTTCACATCACAACCGCAAGTCGTATTTTGATAATCACAAAGGGATGCACATCACTGTGTAAAGGATGTGAATCTCAACATCACAAGTTTGTTTTGTAAGTTGGAAATAAACATTCATTAAGGGTCGACATCACGAATCTTAATGTTTACTTGTGAATAAAATGTTTGGTATCTTTCTATGAAATCAGTAGGTTTCTCATCATCCTTTTGTTTGCATGCCATTAAATTAACTAGGGTCATCTTGGGACCCATGTGAATGTGGAAGTGGTTGTAAAAGGCATCAAAAAGCTCATTGAATGAACCAATTGAATTATTCGGTTTAAGGAAGATAACCACTCTAAAGTAGTATCCTTCAAGGATCTAGGGAATAGCTTATCCAAAAGTTTGTCTTCAAAGATGAAATCAGTACATAAGGCTATAAAATTAGAAACATGGCTAACATGATCTCTTTTCCCACCATATTTCTCAAATTGGGGAACTTCTATACCTTGTGGTATTTGTGCTATCAATACCTCCAAGGATAATGGATTAGTTTTGATGTATTACAAAGGTTGACAATTTTTTTTTTGATTTAGGTTTGCAACTTGTTGTTGGAGGGATGACATGGTTTGCATAAGTGTGTGAAGGATAACATCATTGTTATTGTAAGGTGGAGCTGAATAAGGTGGAGTAGTGTATGTCTATGGAGGGAAAGTGGATTGTAAGTTTGTGAGGAGGATGGTTGAGGATATATTGTATTGGAATGCACAAAGCTAGAAGGATTCCTTGCGGAAATACCTAGGGAAGTGTTCACATTGCTAGTAGGTTAGTTTGTTGTGGTAACTTGAGTGCTAGTGTATGTAGGAATGGAAATGGGTATTGTAGAAGGAGGAATTGAAGTTCCACCTTGGCTTTGAGTACACCCCAAAGCTTGAGTACAACTAGTCATGGTAGGGATGTTATTGTTAACATTAAGAAAATTGGTTGTAGGCATGGAAGTCATGGGAAATGAAGTATGCATACTATGATCCATAGAGGGTTGATTATCAACACTATTAGGAAGAGATCTAGAAAACCCAAGAACCATGGCGAATGGTATATTGTAGGATGCCATGAGCCTCGAAATACATCTCACAATAGTATTAATAATAGGACACCAAGTTGTAAAGCTCATACAAGTTTTACAAACTTAGTGTGCAAACCCAAAATGGAAAGAGGCTTAAAATGCAATGCAATGACCTAGAATGAAATGCAATTTTTAGATTATAAACAAGGTAATTTGTTGATTACACTATGGAACAATCTAAAAATGAAATATTGTAAATGCAATTTTGAATCTAGATAATGCACTAAATGAACCAAATTAAGCTAGATCTAATGAAATGAATGACACATAAATGCAACAAATTGAAACAGAGTTTTGACAGTAGCAAACAGAAGCACAAAACAAGATATTTCAATTTCCAAAAAATTAGATTTAGGTCTGATCAGGGACTCATTCGCCCTAGGGTGAATGGGTCCTAGATTAGGGTTTTGGAACTGTTTTTTATAGATTTTTAAGCTTTTTCTAATTATTTTCAGATTTAGGTTTGCTACAGTAAGTTTTAGGTTCAAATTTCTATAAATGCAATGTGAAATCCAAGTTGAAAATGTGACAAAATGATGAATTACAATACCTAGTTTGATATGCAATTTTGTTTTCAATTTTAAAATGCAAGTAAATATATGATCTAAATGATATACAAGATGATTGATTTTTTTGTATTTTTTAGATTTAAAGAATGCAAACAATGCAATTCTAAAACCCTAGATGAGATGAAAATTTGAATGTAAACTAAGACACCCTAAATGAGATCCAATTCAATGAAAATGAATGCAAGATCTAATCTAAGATGAAAAGAGAGACTCCAAAATCAAAAAACTATAATGCTCAAGAAGTCGAGTTCACCAAAATAAAACATAGAAAAATTAGGGGATGAATCAGAAATGAGGATAATAAAATGGATGCCCCTACTTTTTGACTTGATGTTTCATTCAATTATGAGGGGTATAATGCATAAATAAGAATAAAAAAAAAACCTAACTATTATAACAGTAAAAAGGTAGGTTTTAAGATGCTAAAATGATGTGTACCTTGTTGAAAGAGTGTTGTTTCGGGTCTCATTAAGGACTCATTCGCCAAGTGGCGAATGGGTCTCTGCTAGGGTTTTGGAAAATCAATTTGTGGGTTTTGTTCTTCAATGTATGCACTCCTAGATTCAACTCCTGAAAGTCAGAAACAAATTTTGTATAGTGCTTTCTATGATCTTGCAAGAAAGATGACAACTTTTACAACTTTGCAATTTTGACAACTTTTGCAACTTTTTTTCTCCACTTGATCTTCAATCTAAAACTTGCAATCACACATCAAAGGAGAAGATTTTTTTTTGATTGTCAGGGAATAAGGGTTTGCCTTTGTCAAAACCTGTTTTGGTAATTAAACCTTATGATGAAATAATGAAACATGAAACAATGATACCTTCGATGAAATCTTGGATGAAAAATCAACAATCTAGAATTAAGTGGCCTTAAGGAATGTATATTTTGATCACAACACTTGATTAGAAACAACACCTTGAATATGCTTGAATTATATCTTCAATGCCACATCAACACATTAGCTCAACAACATGCATGATGCACTATGCCTTTAACATGATGAATTGGATCTTTGATTGCTGCAATAAACTCTAATAATCTACCCATGAATGCCTTCTTGAATGCTCTTGAATGCTCGATAATGCTCTTGTGAAAGTACTCTTGATTTCTTATGAAGATCTAGGATGAAACTATGTAAAATAACCTTTATTTATACTTAAGATTAAATCCCAAAATTCAAATAACACAAGCCAACATCGGATCTAGGATTTGAAATCACTAAAATCTCACCAAGAATATGTTCCAAAAAGGGTGTCCTAAGTTAAGGAGGACCCATTTTCCATAGGGCGAATGGGTCCTAGCATACTTAACTAGGATCTATTTCGGGGAATGTGAAATAACATGCAAAAAGGGGGTCCTAGGACCTAGTGGGAACACATTTGGTAGGTGGCGAATGGGTCCTAGGTCACTATCCTAGGACACAAACCTTGAAAAATTAAGTGTTGTGAAATATTATTAATGAGTGTTGGGTTTTATCCCTCGTAAAATGCAATAAATTAGGCTCTGATTTGAATTTAAGGGGCCAATTAAGGAAAAATTAACATCAATTAATTAATAAAGACCTAGATTAGTGTGAAAGTGTAAAGAAACACTTTAGAACACCCTAAATAAGGAATCATTAAGTCCATTTTATCGTTAATTATTCATTCCCAAAGTAAGTGTGAAAAAGGGTTAACTTTTTTTGACACTACAGGTAGATTTGATTAGGAAAGAAAATTGCATGAGCCAATATGAGCCTATAATAACTACATGAAAATAAATTACATAGTTCACACCTTATAATTTGGTTTGTGGTAAAAACACAATCTTTCTTATTGATTTTGAATCACAAATACTCTAAACATCTATGAAAATTAGCCTTAATCTCAACCATGCACAACAAGAGAGGATTTTGTAACTTAATGAATTGGACAAGCTAAGGTTGGAAGTAATTCAATAGATTGAGTTGGTACAATAACAACAAAAGTATTGGCATGAAAAAAATATAAATAGGAAGAAATTCCAAAGAAGAGATTGAGCACTATTATTTATATATAGGTATAGAGATATTAAAGGAAAATCCTCACCTGATGGTTAGGCCCCTATGAGATATATGATTTTCCAATTGAAAAGATACCAGGATACTATTTATAAATAGAAATATATTATGTCTATACCATGAATTGGCCTACACAGAGGAATTCATTAAGATCATGAAGTTTTAAATAGATCTCTATTGTGTCATAGGGTTCCGTCCTTTCACAATAAACTATCAAAATTTCAAGTGAAAAAAAACTTTGGGAACTATTTCTAGAATTGTGTATGGAAAAAATTTCATCCTTTAGAGTTATTCATGTTGTCACATCCTCTAGAGCATGCTCTCAGAGATTTTCCTAGACTCATTTATTCCATCCTTTTGAACATCTCCTTAGTGATGTTTTTTAAATTTTTTCATTTCATCTTTCATAGAACATCCTTTCAACGATTCTCTTGGAGTCATTCATCCATCCTCTAGAACATCTCCTTGGTGATTTTTGTAGAGGTGTTTATTTCATCCTCTAGAACATCTCCCCAATGATGATTCTAGAGATATTCATTCCATTATTTGGAACATCCCTTTAGTGATTCTTCTATATTCATTCACTACATCTTTCTAGAGTATCATCATAATAATGACTTGGGAGTTTCTCACCTCATCAATACTTTTGAGATGGTTCTAAAACCTATGCTATTAATTTATTTAGAACTCCACCTTCAAAATTTACTACACAATTGTCCATAATAATTCTAGTAATACCTCCAATTTATTTTTCAATTATTAAAAGATTTCATCACTCATAATAAATACAAGTTCTATCATACTTCAATCATGTCAAGGGTTGGTACACATAAACATACTGATTTTGATAACACCAGTGATGAATGGCCATGCATAAATTTATTTTATTTTAAAGCAACACTAAATTTATTTTACACATTAAATATGCATTCAAATTACCTATAGTCACCAAATATCATATTGTTATGTCACCCATACCTACAATAATTCCCAAGACACAAAAAATTGGAAAAATGACTACCTGATGATAAGTTGCTAATAATTAAATGTACACTATATTTAAGTTAAGAAAATTAACCTCATTTTTTCCACATGACTCCCTATCATCCCCTTCCTAGTCTCATTTCAAAAACTACTATACTTTTATGCATGCAAATATTTTCTCATAGTCTAATTCAACCCATTTGTAATCCATTGTGTAAACCATCTTGAGATCCAAATCAAAATTGATTCTAAAGCCCATTTTTGAACATGCATTCAAATTTTGTGAACAAATGTTTTATAATAGATTGATTAAGAAGAGTAAGATGGGGTGTCAAAATAAAGGTGGAACTATATTTTGTAGAGAAATTTATAGAAAATGATGTTTTCATAGATATTTTTGAGGTAGTAGGATGGTTTAACTTTATCCAAAAAATTGAAAGGTTCAATGTTGACACTGTGGAGGAGTTTGTATGGATTTTCAAAGAAGACCATTCCTAAGTGTTTGACTGAAAAATAAAGGCGAGTATCAAAATTCTCTATGAATTAGCTAAAATTTTCACTAAAAGTGTTAGTATATTTCAATATAAATTTATTTCATATTAGTGAATTACTTGAGAATTTTCATAAACAAGGTGAACCAATTCCCTAGCTAATTAGAGAAAAGAAAGGTGATAATAAAAAGATTAATAGAGACACCATTTATAAACCCTATAAAATTATAGTGGTTTGGATTATGAAATTATTGACTTGTGAAAGCCAATATGGTATAGTTGTGGAACTAACCTTTTGCATGCTTAGTCACTAGTGCCATTGGGTTGAGAAACCAAAACTCAAAATTAACCTCCTTGCCTACTTATTTGTCTCTCTCAAAATAATGATAGGGAAGTAAAATAGCGGTATTGGACCTTTCAAACATTATGGGTTAATAATACTACTCTACAAATATCATATTCTCAAAAATAATACAAGAGATAGAAAATAGACAATTTTTTGGGAAAAGTTGTTAAAAATAAAAAACAAGAGAAAGATTCTCTAAAAACCACTACTTTTTTTGAACAAACCACTATTGTTGTTGATCAAGCCAGTTCTACTATGGAGAAAGACACTTAAATTACTACTAAAAAAGTAGTGTCAAATTATATTCTAGAGAAATTAGCTCCAGTTTCTCAAACATATTTTATTGAAAAGGAAATTTCTAAGGATGTAACCTAAAAATATTTCACATTGTTGGCAAGAGACACTGCATATATTTTTAATTTTTGTCATTGATGGCAACCCTTGTCATCTAGTAGATCCGCATGTCATCATTTACTCATACCAGCAGACAGATTGAAGATCAGTGGTTATCTATTTAGGAAGAACAGAGCATCCGATAGTTTTGTGTTCTTCAATTCATATATAGATTTTCTGTTAATATTTTGTGTTATGGATCTTAGGGAGTATTGTTTGATCCATAATACATGTTATCTTTAAATCTTGGTACCTCGTATCAATTTGGGTGGAAGTTAGAAGGTCTGGTAAACCAATTTTCTATTTATTAGTGTATGAAGGCCGAATCGATGAATATAATGTGTCACAGATATTTGAGGAGTTATTGATTAAGTATTTTTGTGTTCGAACATTTTGTTTTGGGTCCCCATTATGTTATGGCTGACTCTTGTGGATGTGGATTGATTATTTTGAATGATCTGAGCCAACAGGTTGTGAATATTTCTTATTTTGTTGAAGCCGACTTGTAGTGATTGAATTCTTGGTAGCGGATATATATATGTGATTGATTATATCATTTTTGTGTGTGTTTGATCTGAGTTGATGTATGCTACAAAATTCAGGAGGTCAGTAGAGTGATTATGCATAGTTTCACTTGTGCATTAAGGATTCTTGTGAAGCGAATTGAAACGGAGTAGAGCGAAGTGCAAAATTAGATAGAAGGTCCTGAAGTTGATTGTTGAGCCTAACCGAAACTGTAATCAGGCATTTGTAAATGCTACTCTATTGGTTCAAATCCTTGGAAGTATTCCAAAATTTTGTAAGGTAGTGAGCCTTTCTGATTTTGAGCAGTGAGCTCTAGGCAGTGCACCTGAATGCAAGTGCATTCCCATTTTTAATCTTTTCTTTTGAGTATACTTAGAACTATATTGTGGATTAACCTCCACCATGGTTTTTCCCCTAACATGATTTCCACATAAAAATCCTTGTGTTATGGTGTTGTGGTTATTTGTCTTATGTGCATGCATATTTATTTTGATTGAATTCTATCAACACTTTAATGGTCAAGTTAATAAAGCTAAAATTTGCACAACATTGATTCACCCCCCCTCTCAGTGTTGCTTGATTCCAACAATTGGTATCAGAGCTCAGTTCCTTAGAAGAAGCTTAAAATTTTGGGGAAGATCTTGGAAAGTGTTTCAATGGATTCAAGTAGTCTTTAACAACAACTTATGGTGGCCCTAGATGATCTTGATCAAGCAAAAGCTGAAGTATGAGAATTACAAAAAAATATCATGAATGATGAGAGATTCATTGATTTATTGAAAGATAAAATCAACAAGTCTAGGGAGAAGAGAAGGGAAATCTGTGATCAGATCAAGCAGGAAGACAGTAAACGCATGGCAGATGAGCAATTGAGTCAAACCCTAAAGGAAAAGATAGAAGAATGTGAAAAGTTTGCCAGGGATAATGTAGTTCAGAAGCATGAGATGGAATCTATCATGATGAGAATGACTAAGGAAATTGAGGACAAGAGGAAGAATGAAGAAAAGCTTGCCCAATCCCTAAAAAAGAAATATGAAGAATGCAGTCGAATTACTAATGTATTCATGTAGATGGAGCTAGAGTTAGAACAAACCAAACACAATGAGGAAGAACTTGAAAAGCACATTGTTGATCTTAGAGATGAACTTGCTATAACAAATGAATTCAAAGAAAAGTTCAAGATTAGCTTAGCCAAGTTTGATGAATTGATTAAAGGTTAGAGGACTGATGGTGACAAGCGAGGTCTTAGAAATGAGGAAGGAGAAAGTTCTGGATCTGGACAAAGGAAATTTGGACAAAGAAGATTCAGACAAGAAAATTAGATGAACAACACTGGAAGGTATCCAGTAAGACAACCTAATGCTAAAAGGTTTAATGGTATATGTTATATTTGCAATAAATTTGGTCATATGGAAGCTCAATACAGAAGTATAATGAATTCAAATAGTCCATCATTCTCTGGTCAATGCTTTAATTATAACAAGTATGGTCACAAGTCAAATGAATGCAGAAATGTGTTGAACAACTTATATAGAGATGTTAGATGTTATATACATGCAATAGATTTGGCCATATTGCTAACTAGTGCAGATCAAGAGAAATTCAGTGGAATAACTAGTCTAGACAAAGACATGTGGTGTGCTACAATTGTAATAAAATTGGTCATATTGCTAGATTCTGCAGAAGAGGTCCAGTAAATTAGAGAAGAAGCATGCAAAATGATGAAAAAGGAAAAGGGAAAGTCACTACAAATCATATCAAGAAGTAGATGAAGAAGAAATGGGTGAAAAAGAGTCCTTCTATTGCAGGAAATGAGCCAGCACCAAAATCAGCTTCTGGTAATTCCTCCAGGAATTAGGTTAAGGCATCTGGCCTAGGGGGAACTATCAAGAAAATATTTCAAAACCCCTTGCAGGTGATCGACACCAGAATGTGGATAAGTTCAGTGATTGGACTATTGATCTACTGATCTATTGAACAATTGGAGAAAGTATCTATGTAGAATTGAAGGTTCATAGAAGAATTATCTCTTACAGTGCATGGGAACAGGGTAACCAGATGAGACAGAGAAAAATAATTTATTGTGACAAAAGGTTAGGTGAGTGATTGATAAAATGTACTTCTATTCTTCACTTGTCACTTTGCATTTTGAGAAGAAGAAGTTTGAAGAGCTTTGGAAAAATTCGGCGAGAATTCAAGTGTGAAGGCGATTCGAAAGTTCAAACCCTAATCTGGAAGAAAGGTAGTTTTTGAGAAAACTTGCAAACCTGTGAATTTATAAAAATGGCTACTCCATTGGTAGTTGAAGTCAAAGATAGACCCCGTCCGAAGTTTAAATGGCATCCTTTCAAGTCTATTGAGATTGAACCCTTAGGAGCATTTTCGTCTGTTCTGTATAGTGTTTTGCACATTGAGGATATTAGGGCATACATTCATGCTAATATTGAAGAGTTAGGAAGCTCACAGTTGCTAAATTTGCATTCCAAACACATTGTTGGGGAAGATTTCTCCATCAAGCCCAAATTCAAAACTCTAGAAGAGAAGAAATTCACACAAATTCTAAAATTTCCCGTGTTTGATGAAAGTGAATGGGTTCAATACATCTTGAGTCGAGTTCATGTAGTATTCATGTGGTTAAATCAACCCTTCAAGATTACAAAAGAGGCTATAAGTGATGTTATAGGATTTATTTCCTCTGGTGGATTGCTGATTCTGAAGTTTGTGAAGAATCAAATAATAATTGATGCAACTGGTTCTGTATATGATAAAAGAGTAATGAAAATTGATGATGTCATTGATGTGGGTGTGAAATTTTCTTTGATGGTTATTGGATACAAGATATATCACTCCAACAGAGAAAATTTTGTATCCGGTACAACTATATATGCAACCTGTCAAATGGTAAAAGAGAATGTTGAATATGATTTGTGTGAATTGCTTCAAGGTCAGCTTATGGAAAATCTTGGGAAGATAAAAAAGAAAAGAAAAATTCTTTTAAATACAATAATCTGTTATTGTGCTTTTTCTTTTATTTCATAGATGAAGTTTCGGGTGTTGGGAAAGTGCATTGGCAAAGCAACAAGCCTGTTGTTGTTTAGATTAGAGACATGATATTCAACCTTGGTGATATGCAAACCAGGAAAAATACAATTTGGGGATACTTCAAGAAATTTCAAAATGTAATGCAAGCAAGGGAAATAATTCCCACTTCTATTGTGGAGAAATATAAGGATACAATATATTTTATGGTGGAAATTGATCAATGCTTAATGGAATCAGAAAAACCCAGAACTATTTGGATTATGCCTATGGGATATGAAGTTGAGGAGAGTATCTTGGAGCTATATGCTCAACATCTATTGAGTAAACCTGTGGACTCATCTGAAGAAAGGTTTGGAACACATTCATGAGCAATTGAAGAAACCAATGATAGTTTGGCGAGTGAGAAAAGAAGCAAAAGTATTTGCAGAAAGCATGGGCATACCTACAAAATCCCTAAAAGAAGTAAGAAGGAAAAGAGATCAAGCTGAAAGTGAAAAAGGGAAAGAGCTTGCTAAATCTAAATTTGGTAGTTCGGCAGTATCCTCTGCCCATACTAGATCAACAAGGAGCTCTGCCCCCTATCCGATCATGCAAAGAAGTCCATCCTTGTAAAAAATCAAGTTAAGGCCTCTGGTAAAAGGAAGAAGGAAAAGATCACAAGAGTATATGAAGCTGTTTCAGAAGATGAAGAGACAAAATCTGACGAAAAAGTTAGATAAATAAAAGTTGCAACAACAGTCAAGCCCTCCAGTGATGAGGAGAAAGCTAAGAAAAAGATGAAGTCTGGTAAACCTGATATGATAGTAGAGGAAGTTTAAAGAGGTATAATTGAGGATGGAAATCTTAATCCTCTGTGTGAAGTTTATGGTTCTTTTAACGCTGCTGGTAAAAGAGTCCTTGAAGAAGCTACAATACAATACTTGAACAATTTTAATATGACACTTGTTGAGATAATGGCATAATTGCCTAAGGAGTTGTATGAAATTTTGGAAATGAGAAGATTTAATTCCAAAACTGAAGAAGAACAGTTGAGAGAATGAGTTCTTGAAAATCTAAGTCTGGTAATGTCTGTAGAAGAGATGAAAGAAATCCTAAAAGAAGCAAAAAGGGAGTTCAAAAGCAAGTCAAGGATAAACAAGCTTATGTTGGGTAAAACTGAAGAAGTGGAAAAGGAAACTGAAAGTATTTTGAGGAAAGTTCTATTGAATAAAAAAATTGATGTTGTTTCAAAAGAGGAGCATGTAGAAGATACTTCATTTGGTTTGGTAAATGAAGAGGTTATAGTTGAGGACACTCAAATTCCTCCTGAGGTGAATGATTCAGAAGAACCTATGGAGACCGAAGCCCCAAAAATAGTATTTGTTGAAGAGAAGGAGATACCAGTTGAAGAAGTTGAAGATGCAAATGATAAAAAAAAGTTTGTGGTTGAGGAAACAGTGCTTGAGGAAGAGAAGGTTGAAGCTAAGGGAGCTACAGTAGAAGCAAGAGACACTTTAGAGGTAGTGATGAAATTTTTGAAAGAGAAAAAGGAAGAATTTGATTTCGAGTTGGAAGACACCCCTATTCATTTGTCTACTCTGTCCCCAGTCCATAAAATAAAGGCCGCATCATTTGCACAAGCTAAGGCTAGTGAAGAAATTATGAAGTCTCACATTGAGGACAATGAGTTGTTGAATCTTGCATCAAATATTCTAGAGAAGATCATGCCTACACATGTTAAAGATCCATCTGGTTCCTCCTCCTGTGAGTTGAAGAAACTTATAAATTTGGTAAGCACTCATTTTGAGTCACTTGAGAAGTCAGCTCTGGTCAAAGTGTAGAAGGAGTTTGATGCTAGGAAGTTCAATAGGTTGAAAGAATTGATAGCTAATGATAAAAATTTGTTAGCCACTTGTGTGAAAAATGTTCAAAGTGCCCTATCAGAAGGTGGAAATATTCACAAATTGTGTTTGTCTCTATTCAAACTTATTGAGGAAAATGAGAAGGCTAAGGATTATGAAAAGGAGTTAGCAACTATTTTTGATGCTTTTGATCTGCTAACTATTTCTATTGGTGAGCAAGAAGGTCAAGTTATATCCTTACTTGACAAAATAAAGAACTTGAAGTGTGAGAATGACAGAGTTGTGGAAAGAGTTGGTGAACTTAGAGGACTAATTGGTCCAAAGATGGAGACCATGTTGAATGATTTGAAAGAAGCACAAGATGCTATGGCGGTTAGTGAACCAGTGAGCCTTGAATCTGCAGAAGTGCAATCCTATTTAATCTGAGGTCACATAACTATTCTAGAAAGCCTCAAGAAATTTTGGGACACAAGTCTGAACCTATTAAAGACAAATTTTGTAGACATTTTCAAGTTTGTGTAAGTCTTTTGAAACAAAGCTTGTACATATGTAGTTTTGAAGTTTTTGTTTGTAGAATTTTTGTATGTGGATTTACCATATTTTCCATTGATGTCAAAGGGGGAGGATTTATTAGTGAAAAATGCATATTCATCTAAGGGGGTGTTGTAGTTTTGAGCTATGGATAAAGATATTTTTTGAAGTTTTGGTTGGTAGTGTATTTTTGTTGGTACTGATTCGACACTTAGTCATTTTTCACTAAGTGTTGCCATCAATGCCAAAGGGGGAGATTGTTGGCAAGAGATATTGCATATATTTTTAGGTGTTTTCATTGATGGAAACCCTTGTCAGCTAGAAAATCCACACATCATCATTTACTCCTACCAGCAGACAGATTGAAGATCAGTGGTTATCTGTTTGGGGAGAACAAAGCATCCATTAGTTTTGCGTTCTTCAATTCATATAAAATTTTATGTTAATATTTTGTGCTATAGATCTTAGGGAGTATTTTTTGATGCATAATATGTGTTATCCATAAATCTTGGTGCCTCGTATCAATTTGGGTGGAAGTTAGAAGGTCCGGTAAACCAATTTTCTGTTTATCAGTGTATGAAGGCTGACTCGGTGAATATATTTTGTCGTAGATATTTGAGGAGTTATTGGTTAAGTATTTTTGTGTTCGAACATTTTTTTTGGGTCCCCATTATGTTATGGCTGACTCTTGTGGATGCACATTGATTATTATGAATGATCTGAGCCGACAAGTTGTGAATATTTCTTATTTTGTTGAAGCTGAATTGTTGCGATTGAATTCTTGGTAGCAGATATATATATGTGATTGATTATATCATTTTTGTGTGTGTTTGATGTGAGTTGATGTATGCTACAAAATTCTGGAGGTCAGTAGAGCAATTATGCATAGTTTCACTTGTGCATTAAGGATTCCTATGAAGCGAATTGAAGCAGAGTAGAGAAAAGTGCAGAATTAGACAGAAGGTCTTGAAGTTGATAGTTGAGCCTAACCAGAACTGTAATCAGGCATTTTTAGATGCTACTCTATCAGTTCAAATCCTTGGAAGTATTCCAAAATTTTGTAAGGAAATGGTCCTTTCTGATTTTGAGCAGTGAGCACTAGGAAGTGCGCCTGAATGCAAGTGCATTCCCATTTTTTTTATCTTTTCTTTTGAGTATACTCAAAACTATATTGTGGATTAACCTCCACTGTGGTTTTTCCCCTAACAGGGTTTCCACATAAATATTCTTGTGTTATGGTGTTGTGGTTATTTTTCTTATGTGCATGCATCTTTATTTTGATTGAATGTTATCAACACTTTAATGATTAGGTTAATAAAGCTAAAATTTGCACAACACTGATTCACCCCCCCTCTAAGTGTTGCTTGATTCCAACACACATATGTGCTAGTGGGTCAACCAATTGAGACAATTGAAATTCAATGACTTGAGCAACCCAAACAATCTTAGGTCCACTCTACTCCTCATGATCAAGTAGAAGTTATTGCTTCAAATTTTTATAAGGAGTGTAAACAACCTCCTAAGAAGAAAATAATAAAAGAATATTGCATAGACCTCGTCCAAATCAACAAAGTTCCAAATGGCTAAATTATTTTAAATTTTTTCTCATGCTTCTATCCCACCTATCTCTCTATACTTAGAGGAAAGAACTAATATGGAGGCCATACAAACATTATCCCAACATAATATTTTATTATTCTGAAGGGGTTCACAATGGCTAGAATGAGTAAGGAAGCAGAGGGAGAATTCTCACCATCAGTAGGAGAGCTATATTTTTTAGTCCTTTCTTCTTGTAAGAGTTATTATTTGGAGGTCCCCTCTTCACTTAGAAATTTTGACATTTAATTTGGAAACCATAATAATCCAACCCCTTATCCTCTAAAGGATAAGAAAAATATAGTTACATTAGAACATCTAGAGGTTGTGCAAAAAGGAGAGGTTCAAGCATCTCTAGAAAATGTTAAAAAATTATTGACCAAGTCAAGCTCAAGTGTTAAATGGTCAAATGTTAACCATGAAGACATTAACAAACTCAAGTGTGTTAATTAATGAAATTTAATTTAGAAAAAATAAAGAAAGTTAAACATAAAACCCAAATAGAGTTTAATTATCCTTTCTATTACAAGTTTGGAGCAGTTGGTGTTGTCATTGATGTCAACTAGTTAATGGAAGAAGTGTTGATAGAGTTATCTGGAAGTTGTTGCAAGTATGATAATTAGTTGGTGCTGAATGAATGATGTTGTAGAGTTTATTTGATTGGTTACATTATGTTGTCATTGGTCTCTATCTCTGGTGTCAACCTCTAGTGTTACTTTGATAAGCTTTGGTTGTTGAGTTGTTGATAAGATACTATGGTGATGGAAGATGTCTGGTTGTGCATGTATAGTTGAGATATTGAGGAAGTGTTATGAGTACATGGAGCTATCTCTATGATGCAGGATCTGGAGATGATGTGAGATGTTGAGATAAGTTGAGATGATGTCTCTGGTGCTTTCTTTCCAAGTGCTTTTGAGAAAAATTGAAGGAAAGAGAAAAAAAAGTATGTGAAGGTGTGTGAATACAGGTTCAAAATGTGCTCCAGGATGTGCTACACATTTCTTTTGTTTTGACGCTATTATTGTGTGGTTCAAATATGTTGATCAGAGATGTTCATGGATTCTATATCCATAATTTGGACTTCTAGATTGATGTGTAGAGAGAGATATGTTCACCAGTGTGTGAACTAGGTTTACAGTGTTGTTTGCAGTGGTGTCTGGGAGAAATGTATTTGCTCCACATTTCTCTGCAATTTGATGTTTGGTCTTGCAAATATAGGAAGTTGTTCATATTTTTTATATCTTTCATAATTCAATATTTTTCATGATTTGGTGTAGTGTAGAGTGAGTTTCATATGTTAGTATGCATGGAAGGTAAACTAGGTGTTCATGATGAATGTGTTTTACTAGTGTGAGTTGGTGCTAAGAATTTTTTTGATATTAGATGGTTCATGGATTTTTCTAGATCATCTAAAAGTGTGTTATGTGGTCTGCATGATGTCTTGATAAAAAGAGAAGTGTGTACTTAATTGATCAATGGTGTTTACATGGGTAACGATTGACCTCAATGCTTACACTACATGCGAAGGTGTTTAAGTATTGATGAAGGTGTTGCATGGCGTGTGAGAGTTAATTTGGGTTTGATCTATCTTGTATTGTGGTATGTTTTCATTCCTATCCATTGCAAGAATGTTTAGTGGCAACCTATTTTTGAATTTGTAAGTGTGAGGCGTGTGTGGTCGACTTGAAGATGTTTTTCAAGTCATGGATGGTATAAATGCATGATGAAGTGTGGTGTTGTGATGTGAAATTTAGAGTAGTAGAGTGCAGAGATGGTAAATGCAATGCGAGCTATAATGAGTGATTGTTGGATGTAGTGAGAAGAAGGTGTCTTGATATTTTTGAGAGCTGTTGATGATGTTGAGGTGTTGTGGTGGATTCTCTTGTTGCTATGAGATACTTTTCTCATTGTAACATTCTTTCTTCTTTCTTCTTTCTATTTTGATAGTGAGCCTTTCTTCCTTGGGAAGTGAGCCCTCTAGCAATTAGCCCTATTGTATTTGGTGTTGATATTACTTATATTGTGAGCTAGTCCTCACCATGGTTTTTCCCTTCTTGGGTTTTCCACATAAATCTAGTGTTCTTGTGTGTATGATTCAGTTTCTTTTATTTGCATTTCATGATTAATCATCATAACAAATTACTTGGGTTTAATGATTGAATATGAATCTTAATGTTAATGAGGGTTTGGATTTTTAAGGTACAACTGATTCACCCCCCCTCTCAGTTGTCTTGTGCATTCAATACTTTCATCTTATCTACAAGATCAAAATTAAGATTCTCAAAATGGGTTACTTGATTTATTTTATAAGAAATCAGGGTGCGTTTTGAAAGAAACATGTTGTAAGGTTTTTTAACCTTGTTAAGTGACCCTTAGCATGTTATTTAGGCTTAACTTTGTTTTGATAAGATCCATTCCATGAGATTTATTCTTTACATTAATAATTAGGGTTTTCATTACTGTTAAAGACAAAATAGGTAATTTGTTTTGATGAATATGATCCTATTAATGAAATATGGTATATTAACTATTTATACTCATATAGGATATACCTTGTACTAGGAACTCTTTTCCTTAACCACCAATGGATATCCTATCTTATGGTTCATTATTGATCCATATTGCAAAGTGTGAAAAACTCCAATATGATTAATGTATTCAAATTTGTGACCAAATGGACTATATTGTATGTTCATAGGCCCTTCGATCAAAATTTATTCATGTTTAAATGTTTTATTATGTTTATTATTTTTTGGAAATTTGTGTTTCTTATATCTACTATAAATCTACCTATCATATTGAAAATCATATACTGAAAAAGTAGTGAGAAAAGGTTGAGATTGTGATTTAGCATTAAGTGTCTAGAAACAAGTTTGAGGGTTTGAAGCACCCAAGAGTGCTATTGACTATGAAAGAGCACCCTATAGGGACTCTAATACCGCTAGTCTAACACCGCCTAAAACACCTTGGGAGTTGTAGCACCTAATTTAGTTTAAGACTTATTTCATAAAACTTTGTTGACTATGTACTTATGTTTATTCCATTTTTGTGACTATTCTTAATTGAATTGGCTTATATACATTAAATTAAATGTTATCTTATTCATCAAATAAGGATTCATTAGTTTTTAATCTCTCTTTGATTTCTCTCTCATATTATTTTATGATTTATATGCCAAGTTGAAATAAATTGTATATCATTATATTATTTGATCGTTGAAATGAATGAATGTTCTCATATGATTTTTTTTTTTCATAAATTAATGGATAAGGGTTTTTAATAATAAAAATGGTTTAGGTAGGTTTTGTACGCTACAAATTTATCTCTCTAGATCTATGTGTGTTCAAAACTAATTAGATAAGAGGGACATACAAAATTATAATATGTGTATTATATGATGTTATCTAATATCTCTCTCTAACTCTTATTGTTTGAAACATTGCATATGAAGGTTGATGAACCCTAGAGATGTATTTTACGCATCCTCCTTGAATGTATGTAATTCTCTTTGTAGACACGTGAAATTAGCTTTATCCACTTAGGTCATATTCATCCGCTCATTAAATAAATCAAACACAGCAAATCCATTCATCAGGTAAATCAGGTCTTTAGTCCTAAGGTTATTCATTTAAATAAATCAAAGGCTCACATCATCCTTTAATTAAATAAATCAAACTTTATTTAATTAAAATCTCAAAAAGTCATATTCCATCCTTTTTTGATTTAAATAAATCAAATATTTAAGTCAAAAAGGTCAAACATCCTAATCATCATCCTAGCTAATTAATCCTGATTAAATCTAATCTAATGCATGTCACATCCTCTAGATAATCCCACTTGCACAAATAAATCAATTTATTGATTTATTAAAATCAACATTTTCACTCAACATGGCATCTTTGAGGACTATTCCATCAAGTTTGAATTCAAAACCAAATGGGAATGTACATCCAACAAAGAAATTAATAAACTCTTACATGTTCCCCACTCAGCATTTACTCTCAAATTTGAATTTGAAATTTCCCCCTCTTGGGCACATTTCCCAAATCTTGCACATGCATCAACCACTCACATGATGACAAGTGGCCTCTTTTCATTGGCCTATTTTTTAGTCCCACATTGGTCCCTTTTCAACACTCAAAATTTGAAAATCTATAAAATAGAGGCATCATTCTTCAAGCAAATCTTCCACAACTTGATCTACATCTCTTGCAAGGTCACTCTCTTAAACTAAGAATTGATTTTGTTCATCCACTCCACAACTCCACAATCTTAGCATTTCATCTACAATCATCATGCAAGGTCACTCTCTTCATTTGAGAATTGATTTTTTCCACACCATCTTCATGTCATATTCATATCAATTTCATCATCAAGCTTAAGCAAGGGTTGGGAAAGGGCTATTTTCTACAATAGCACCAATCCACTATGAGATAAAGTTGATTCATGTTGTTTGTATGCTCATTTAGTTTTTCTTGCTGTTTTAATATCTTATTTAGCATATCTAACATGTTTCATTATTTCATAGGGATGTTGATTATTAGCTTGGTTTTAAAATGCTAACCATTTGCAGATTTTGACATCCACACTCTTGTTTATGATCTACAATGATATTGCAAAGAGAATAATATCTTGTGAGTTATGATTAGATAGATGATGTTAGAACTTTCTATCATATATTAAATTTAGGATGGTGTTGTGAATGAATTTTATCCCATTGACATGTGTATGCATAAGTACATTATCTCTCATTATAAATCTAATTCTTGTTATGATGTGCATTAACAAGGGATTGATAGTAGCATATTTTATATTTTATATATTTATCATTTTATAATTATTATTTGTGTGGATAAGAGCCATGGAATATGTTCTTCATGTATAACTGAATAATTCTAATTAATCCATTATGAAGGGAAGAATCTAAGTTATACATGTGAAAATTAATAAAATGAAAATTGTTATTTATTCTCTTTAAATTTTATCTTTATTATGTTGAAAAAGAGTTTGATTGGAATATGTGATACTGCTAGAACTTTATCTCCTAGCTCATAGAAGCACTTGAGAATATGAAGTGAACCCTTATTAGTAAACTAAGTGTGTATTTGTCTCTTGCACTCTTTCCTTAAAATATATGTGAATTAACCTTGAGTGTATCATATAATGATCTAATAAATTGATGAATGAATCATATAGTGATGGGATAAACAATGAATCTTGTGCTTTATGATATGAATGAAAATGATTTCTATCTTTGTCTTCTTCAATGTACTTCATTTTTCCATCTTAATATTAATTATTAAAAGGAATGAACCATATTATGCTTCGTTGCTTATTACTCTTTTGTTGGTGTGTGTGGTAGCGCCACATTGTGATGTAAGACACCCTTTGTAGATCAAGATGATGCGATCTATCTCCTCGTGTGTTCCCTACACATCTCTCCCATGAGTGTTTGTGTATAGTGTTACCATGTGCAACCACAATAATTTTTGTTTGTTTGTGCATTATAACATTCTTGTCTGGATTGTATTTGCTTATGCAAATTTTTTTTGGCCTTGTTCTCCACATTTTGTCCTTAGTAAATTATTTGTGCATTTATTTCATATATTATCATCCAAGAATTTATGTAAATATCATTTGCATTTAGGGAAGGAAACACTTCAATTGGCATAATAAAAGGAATATAGGTCTACATAACCATCCTAGGAGCATATGTATAATTCAAGAGTAGTATTTAATCATTTACTCAAGTTTTTTGGAGTTTACCTAGTATGGTGTGTTCCCTTGCAATGCTAATGATAATCCTCCAAAGATATTCTTAAATATTGACAATTTTTAGGTATTAAAAAGGCAAAAGAAGTGGTGGCAAACACGTGAAGCAAAAAGTAGGATTGTGTAAATTACTAGATCGTGTCCATGGGTGTAGGACATTTCCATCATCATGACTCAAACCTAATCACCAAACTCAAGCCTACACAATGTAGAAATAATATTTTTTGATTATGAGGTGAGTTATAGCCTATTATGATCTTTCTCTAATTTGAAGACATTCTAGTTTTAGTGCCATATTGTAAGAAAGCTAAGGTAGTGGAACAACTTCCTACACTAATCTTGAGAGGAGAATAATGCAAAAATTTTACAAATCTTTAACAGTTATAGGAACTTAAACATAAATAAAGATAACTATCATACATACCACAACACAGTGATTTACATGGGGAAAACCCTTTCAGGAGAAAAACCCCACACTCTAAAAGCCGCCCAATATATTATTCAGAAATCACAAAGATTGCAATATACTTGCAGATTAAGCTTCCCACAGGAGTATCACAACCAAAGATCCAGAGGCAACATAACCACTATTAGACTCTTAGAATACATCACAATACACAACCGTAATACAATGCCCTCATAAAATAGGGTTTCCTTCTAGGGAAATTCAAGCTAATAAAATATCGATTGTCAGATCTAAGACCTAATGATGAACGATCCAAATTTACAATAATAAAATATAAATAAAATTTTCCTTTCGGGGGCACTGCCCATGAGCCCTCAGACCCCTGGCTGAGGGAATGATCCCCCTAGACCCCTCATGGAAGGGTGGGGGGGACCCCCCCAGTTGTCGTATGAACAATAACTTATGTAATTGCAAGGTTGAGACACATTTTCCCAACACATACTAGATTGTATTTATTCTTCAATAATAAAAGTAAATACATTTAATTTCTCCATTTAATTGTTAAATATTAAAAAAAATTGTTAGATTACCATATTTATTAATTTAAATTATCTATACGTGTTTCAATCTTATTTAGCATAAATTAAACTTTATGGAAACTTTATTTTTCTTTATAAATACTTTTTAAGACACACAAAAAAGTTCATTTTCAATTAGCTCTAAAATTTATTGAAATTCAAATAAAAAATACAACCTTATCATGTATACTTAAAACTTATCCTAGAACTATTTTTGTGACATGCATAAAATTTGTTGATAATAATATTGGTTAACTATCTATTTTAATATTGATTTAAGAGCCTCCTTGTCCCACTCCTTCATTGGTGGATCATGATGTGATCTTGGAGGCTCCTCCTGTGGCGGTGTCCCCTAGGGATGATATGGCTCAAGTGATTTCATTGTTCCTTGATAGGACATCTCTTTCTAATTTGGTTTTGGTAGTGTTTGTTCCCATTGCCGAATCAGTGGGTTGTGGGGGATTCTTGTTCATGATTATTCTGTGTAGCATACAACATCTTTGGTTGGTGATTGTTCCTCATCACATGAGGTGAATTTGGACTTGGAGGTAGAGGAGGAATCCCTCTTTCCACATTTGGAGGAGTTAGAAAATGGTTTGTCATGGACAATCATTCAAATAAAGAAGAGAGGTCTTCCTAAATTTGTTTCGAATTTCCATCCATTGGTTAAGGGTGTTTGGATTGCAAGGAAGGGGACATGCATAGTGTAGGTTAGGTGGGTTGTTTCCCATTAGCAGCCTAGTTACAACTGTGTTGTTGAATGACTTTTTTGGTAATTGTTGCATTGTATTTAGAAAAGGTTTTAGATCTTTTTAAAGCCCATTGTTTTAGTTGTTAGATGCTTTGTTGTTGATTAGTTGTTTCTATGTTGATGTTTTCATGTATTTGAACTTTAAGAACCCATTGAAATCTATTTATTCATAAATAAAAAAACTATATATTCTAATATATCTTAAAATCTCATTAAAATATTAATTTGAAAATACTGAAAATAAAAAATAAAACCAATATTTACTATTGAAAAAATATATAATTAACACAAAAATATACTCTCTTTAAAATTCCTTGTCTAGCATATACATGGCTGTAGACATAATGTTCTACTATACTTTTAGAAAGCTGCCAAATTACTTGAAATACCAAAACAATCTCTTTCCAATAAACAAGAAAAATATTAAAGGGATACAAATGCTTTTGTTAAGGAGGTAGATTTCCTATGCCAAAAGCCAGAAATTTTTGACCTCCCTGCTATTGATCATGTACCCTCCATACCTAGAGCTCCTTTTTCTCACACCCACAGTCAAACACTCTGTATTGGCAATGCAGGCTTCAGCCAAATTCTCCTTCGGGCCACTAAAAACTCTGCAATATAGTCAATTTACAATATGAGTTAGATGAAAAAAACAATCCTTTTATATAACTATCCCATGAGGTACACTAAATTGGTGTTGGATCAATATACAAGATGTTTCTTTGTTAATGCAATAGGTGCAGCTTGAATAAAAAAGTCAGGATAATAAATAAGGTGTTGAGACCTGCCAAGCATAGATGGTTTTTTCTGACCCACAACCAGAATTGAAGCTTCCAATTGTTTGGACCATCTCACAACTGTACTTGTCTTATCCCCTCCTTCTGAAACCACTGACTCAACCTCAACCTGTTATAAGATCACCATTCATTCTTTTACTTATTTTCTTTAACACCTAAACACATTTAAGACAAGCAAATCTTTGTTTCACTGACATACATACATCTGGACGCATGGATATGCAGAAAGTTTCCAGTGATTTGGTGAAAGCTAATGCTTTTTCTCTATACTTGTTGCTTTCTTCATTCTCGTCACCATTGGACAATAGACTATCTGCAATAAGAAGCACTGTATTAATTTGTGTCATATCTAGGTCTAGAATGGACTGACATTTCAAGCAATGATTGCAACTCAATATAAATGTTAGTAATGAGGAGGAAATGGATTGGAATAAAGTGATTTAAATTGGTCACTATTTAGTATTGAGTCATGACAAATCTACTTGAGATTAAACATGTAGATAGGAGCATGGATGAAATAGATTGAAATTTTGAGAATTGAAGAGTTAGTTTAGTCAGAGTTAGTAAAAGGATGGTAGAGCAATATTTATAGATGCAAGAATAGAATTTTTTTTGAGAGATTTAAAATTTCTCTTATGTTAAAGGTCTAAAGTAATTTGGGATTGAAAATATAATTTGAGAAGAGCATTTATAATTGTTAGGAGAGAGGATCTGGTAGTTGAGCATGTTTCAATAGTTGTGATAGTATTTGTTGATTTAATGTCTAATATTTTTAATAGTTTAACATTACTAATTGTCACTTTAAAGTTGTTAGTGTTGATCACAGATATTCATAATTGAATGAAATGTATTCTTTGATCTAAAAAATACAAATCATAAAATGCCACATTAGCACACCAACAAAACATGATTTAATACACAACTGTTATAACTTAATGCACAACTATCAGTCTACCATTTTTTTGGGGCCTTTTTGGACACCTCAATATTTAAAAACATGCTGATGTGGCATCATATTTGATGATATGGACCTGAAGTCTTAATTAAAAGTAGGGGCATTGCCAAGTAAGCTAATGTAAAAAATTGAGAGTGATTCAAAATTGCCATGTATAACTTTTATAGGCAAAAAAAACAGAATGCTCAAATACTAGGTCCTCTTCTATTCCCTGTTTAAAAAAAATTAAGTAGGTTATGTTTTATATACTTAAAACAAGAGTTGTTAAAGAAAAAGCCACTCCAAATGTATGTATGTTCTATATACTTAAAAGCAAGAGTTGTTTTGGAAAATAAACCAACCCAAATTATAATAAAGAGCCCTCACTTAAAAAGCACCCTTGCTTGTAAATGGGAAGTCTTTATGTTTAAAATCTTATATGATCAGATATAAAATAATAAAACTAACAATTAATTAAAATTATACATAATTGTTTTTTGTAAATTAAGTGAAATTTTAGTCAAGTTGAGATCAATTTGACAATCTATATATAATATATAATATTGTTTTGAGAAAAAAAATAAACAATTGAATTTCTATCAAAAACTAATAATTAATAGAATGAATAAATGCAAATTATATAATCAGAAAAACATTTTTAAGACAACAATTTTTAAATATAATTAACTAAATAATTTTATTTTTTTAATAAATATATTTAAAACAATAAAGATGCTTTAACACTATTAACTTAAAGACATTTTTATCAATATTGAATTTAACCCAATGACATTTTATCAACCTTGAAATCAACCCAATATCCATCTACACAGAAAAAGTATTTGTAAGAGAAAATGTTACCCCATGAACATGTTATCAACATTGAAACCAACCCAATACCCATCTACACAAAACCACAATACTACTAAGAGAAAATCTTACCCCTATGAGTGGTAGAGCCTAAATTATATCATTAAGTTCAGCTCTCATATCTTGCAATTCAAACAAGGAGCTGAGAAAAATAAAATAAAATTCTGTTTCTTTTTGTCATATTCCGCTGAATGGAATGGGGTTGCGGATTGTTTGGCTAAATGGGCTTCTGATTATTTGCAAGATTGGAATATTGTGGAAAGGGTTCAATTACCCCTGATTTGTCTCAAAAGTTGGACCAATTAGTGGAAATTGATAGAGATGTGTAATGCTCTTGCTTTGTATTGCTTTTTTTTGGATTGAATAAATTTTTACCCCTTGAAAACAATTGATATGCACTATTTTCACAGCATTATATTTTCAAAGATTTGTTTAATTTCACATTGCGTACTCAGTTTACCAACTAAGCAAGTGCCTAAGTATGTCTGCAAAAGAATCCTGTGTAAATTAAATTATAACTTACCAGTAGGGCTGATGGATCCCACACGGCTCCAAGAAACCAGAGAATTATCTAGTATGTGAAGCAATATGAGCTTGTGGGTGGAATTGACAACGTGAATGAGAGTCCATTGTAGGGCTATCCTGGATTCCTTTGATTCATCAACCACAACAACTACTCTTTTGCTTCCCAGTGTTCTTGTTTCAGTCTTATCCCATCTCTCAAGCGGGCCTTCTGAATAAGAGATGGAATAATCAGAACTATGATCACCATCCTTAGGATTTCCACAGATAGGATTCTTGTTCCACCCTAATAGATGTTTCAAGACTGATCTTCCAGTCATTATTTCTCAGTAGTTTATCGCAACTAAGTTTGCCCTTAATGAATAAGCTAATACTATTCATTGTTCATTCACCTGCAAACTCCTCCTTGTCCACATCCATGGAAGAATACTCATGAAAGAATGGAGAAAAAGACAATGCTAAGGATATTGCTTTGCTTGCATTAAACGTGGCATTTTTTGTGTCCATGGATGAGGACTGCTTCTTCCCTATTTGTAGCTTATTTAAACTGAATCCTGCTAATGTGGGAACCGATAATTGCTGCACATTTATTTAACTGCTGATAACATTAATGTCCTTATCCAGATCCTATGGAGATATTTTCTTCTATATTAAGATTCTTTAAAGATTAGAACGGGTCATAAGGTGATATGTTGTAAGCCAAGTTCCATACAAAATGTGTTAGACAACAGGTTAGGTTGGTTTTGTACATCACCTTGTTTTATGAATGATTATAGGTTTTCGATTTAGTTCTCCACTTGTGTTGGTGTAGGCTACCAGGTCTGGAATTTGATGGTCACCCTTATCTGTCATATGAAAATTTTATGACGGTTTGGTCATTTAAATGTCTGTAAAAAATTGTTTAATTTATGAATTTTTATATAAAATCTTTTATAAATGCGATATCTTGAAAAATCAGAAAACAATGATAATTATTAGTAATAAATATAAAAATCCGCTGTTATAATTAACAATTAACAAAAGTTTCTAAGTTTATATTAAAAACAAATCTTGTTAAATATATTAAAAGTTAAAAATAATTATATTCTATTTTGAAAAGATTCTAAATTAATATATATTTTTATAATAATATTATAAATGGCATATATTAATATATAAAAATGATAACCATTATAAAAATGTCAAAGTTTCTAAATTCATATTAGAAAGTATTCAAAAAAGTTATATTCTATTCTAAACTAATTTATCATTTTATAATAAAAATTATAAAATGATATATATTATAAATTAAAATACTATATTATATTTTGCTTATAATATTTTTTTACAGTTTAATAAAAATATAGCAAGTCAAATTATACGGTCTAATAAATTTTACAGCTGTAATATAAGGTCCAAAATTGAAAAAACGGTGAAATAGACCATCAAATTCAGGCTACCAATGAGTTTGTTCCCTTTTCTTTAACTATCACAATTTCATATGGAGTTCATGATGCCCATGGCTGTGTTGGTTGGGTGTTGTGCATATATAATTGCCGAAGATATGTTTTCCTCTTACCTAAAATGACTGGTGTTTTATCTTTAGACTTTGGTTAAATATTTATAATTGTATATGAAAAGAAGTATTTTGGTGGTTGTGGATGGGTTAAATTTAATTTTTAAGTAGTTTTTTTTAAAAAAAAATCATCTTAATTTTTATATTATATATTTTTATAAATTTTTAAAAATAAAATAGATGTAGATAACAGTCTTTTTGAATCTTTAAATTTTTATAAATTATAGTATTCATAATCAAAATTTAATAATTATGTTTTAAGTAAAAAGTTATTTGTTAATATAGCTCATAAAGTAACAATAATATAAAGGATGCAAAACTTATGTCCACAACATATAGTTAAACATTACTAGAATATAAAGCCATCATAATAGAATAGATAAAAGTATCTTGAACAACATATTCATAAGCTAATCGTCATGATAGTTAATCCAAAAAGAAGTATTGCAAAGTATCAACATTCTTCTTCTTTTCATTTTCAACCCTCTCTTCAGCTTCAATAATGCTTTGAGTTTTTTTGCAAGGCCCATAATAATTTATTTTAGACATACTCTAGAAATGCAAAAACAATGACATGATCAAAATTTCCAAGATCATCCACTCCACACAAATGATCAAAGCTAGTCTCATCAATAACATTTATTTTAAATTTGTCATTATTGACCAAGTGACTAACAACTCTCACTCTCTTGATCTCATCCTCTCAAAGATCTACTTGCTCACAAACTTGCTATGCTATATCAATAGCATAACTTTTGGAAAAAGCCAATAACTATTATTTTTCTCTCCGAAGAGATGCACTTTTCTATTAGTCCACTTAAACATCAATGACCCATATTTAAAGAAAAAAAATAGTTCACGACATGCCATGCTTTTTTTCTCTTATGAGCATTCAATGCAAAAGGTAGCAAAATTTGTCATTTCTTTAAAGGCTGTGACCGATGCTTAGGGTACCACTCCTAAGATATGAATAATATTTTGAGTGTAGCATTCTGCAATGTGCAACCTGCTGTGAGGATTCAAGATAATCAAATTGCTGATAGAGCGGGTATGTTAAACCTTTCCTTTCCATGCTTGCAAATGTTTTGTCTGTGCTAGGGTTTTGGTTTTTGAGGGAATTAGGTATTTCTTATGGTGGTTGTAAATTTTTGCCTCCATCATTACTGTAATTAAGAATATCATATCACAAGATGAGTCAAAGTACTTCTCAGAGTAGTAGGGAAAAAACAGATTTAGAATAAGATCTTTTGAGCAAGCTTCCTGGCTATGTCAAGATGTCAAAACATGCACAAGATATAGGAAATTATCTTTGAGAGAGTTTATGACCAAGCTAAATCAATTAGAGATGCAATTATCCTAGTCCTAGGGCGAGAATTATTCAAATTCTGTTACAATTGCAATATATCAAAACACCCTATTTCAAATATTTGGCAATATGACGAGGGAAAACTAGTGGTTCCCAATGTCTTTGTGAATGTTGAGTTAGTTCATGATTTCTGTAGTAAATATAATGCTAAGACCATGATGTTATAAATAATTAATAGAATGTGCCATTGTTGATAATGAATACAAAGTTAATGAGGGAAGTCTTCAAATTCAATCCTAGGGAAAGTATTAAGATCAACCTTGGTGAGTCGCATAGAAAGTGTAAGAGGGACACATTTTGTTATAGGGTTCAACATTTAGCATATCATAAGAAGATAAGCTCTCATCAACCAACATCAATTGTATAACAAAAGTTGGAACCTTTCAATGAAGATACATTTGAGAATATTACAAAAAAAAATACTTTTCTTTATACCAAGTGTTGGAAATAGACTTCAAGCCTCAAGTGCTAATTCATTTGACGATGCTGACAATTGGAATTTACCATAGGGATCTAAACATGAATTTTTGATTATGCATCATTTATTGTTGAGGGAATTCAAAATGAACTAGTATCTTTTATGGTAGATAATATGAACCCTTATTTCAAGCAGTATTCAATGTTATGCCATATTCTGTTGCATAATGGAAATAATGTTTGGGATACATACCTATAGTTAAAATATCAAACCCTAAAATAGCTCTCATACATATTTACAACCAAACTCATATTTGGGATTCACATTGTAGTGAAACACATTATGTCTTATTTGAGAGGTATTTTTGCATAATATGTATGAATTTTTGGGATATGAAGGGTCAAGATTATCTAATACTATCATGAAATTATTATGACCCACATAAAGAAAACTTGGGGAAGGATATGATTATAATTGGGGTGATTATTTCTTGCACTCAAATTTAACAATTATTAGGGTCTATGGTACAAATGTGGAGCCATGTGTTTTACCCATGTGGGTTCTAGATAAAATTACCTTCCTTGAAATAATGTGGAAATTGAATGAATTAGATAAGCTTCATTTGAGGAAACATAAAAGGGTTCATTCTTCCCACCAAAAATAGTGCTCTCTGATTTCACAATCAATTCAAAAGAAGGGTTGGAGCTCTTAGAATCTAAATATCAAGTATATAGGATGAGAGTGGGGAAGAAAAGGAATATGGACCCAAAATAGGGCATGTGTAGAAATATTGGAGATCAAAAAGTGGTACATGTAGGACATAATGCACTCTTGTTATTTTGAAGATAAAAAATGTAAAGAGGCCAAGCTCATTTGAACTTGGCCTTTCACCTTTCCAACATTAGACCGCGAGCAAGAAAAAGTGTGCACATGTTGTGGAGTTGATAAAATATTCATCAAAATACCATGACATCGTAAGGTCAAGGAGGTAGGTTTTGTTAATTTTATTAGTGTAAAAATTTAATTAAATAACATTTTAGGAATTTTTTTGTTCATTTTTAATTTTTAATTTTTAGGAATTGAAAATCCCCCACTAAGTCATGAAAACCTTAAATCCCTAATTCACAAAAACCTTAGTGAACAACAACTCTAGAAAACTCCTCCACCAATGCTTTGACATCCTTGTAGGATGTAAGAAAACATTGTAGGAAAAAAAAAACAATAAAATTTAACTTTAGACATTGATTGAAAAGTTGAGAAATCTAAAAGGAACTAGTTCCCATCGGTCTACCCTCACCACTTCATCAAAATCTATTATTTCTCACATAGATTTCGTGAGGTACAATTAACATGTGGTCAAACAAGAGGGATGAAGAATGGAAATATTATGCCACAAAATTATCCTACCAACAAGTAAAAGAAAAAATATTAAAATCTGATTTGTGTGGATTGTTCACTCATCCACAAACTAATGTACCCCTACACGATAGTTACAGAAGATTCCCTATCCATTGATTCCAACACCAAGGGATAACTTGGGAACATTCTTGAGAGAGGTAATGGATTTTTTTTTACCATCCTCCATGCAACAAAAATGAGGTCCTATAGTATTTTTTGAGAAAAATTAGTTGCAAGTTTATCCTCATTGAGATCCCAAACTACTTTGAAATGCATGAGTTTCATGGTAGAGGTTCCAATACTAGGAAAAAATACCCCTTGCTAGGCCAAATATTGAGCATGTCACAATCCTTTTCATTATGAAGGAGAGTGTTGTTGTGGAGACCCTAGAGTTCATCAACTCCCTCACATAGACCTTGTTACAAAATACTAGGTCTTTAGCATAGGGTGATGAGGGTGAGGCTTGTAGGTCTCAACATTCACACCACCTTTTCCAAAAATACAAGTCTATTTATGATTAAATAGGTTTGAGGATGCTTGAGATGCACATGAAAAACAATAAGAAACATCCATATTGGATGAAATGGTGTTCATAGATGACCTATTAGATATGACATTTGGCATTAATAGACATGTAAATTTGAATAACGTTAAATCAATTTACTATTTTATATTCTAAATGTAAGATTAACTATAATCATTTATAATAATTGAAAATTAATCTAAATAGATTGTAATAATATTTTAGGGTCAGAATATTCACCCTATGTTTAGTGGCCTTTTAGCTCCCGATGATATGACCATGTCGAGTCCACATATATAAAATTAGTAGATAAATAGTAAATATAGTACATATGAATATGTTTACCTTATATGAATGGTAATATTAATATTCATATAGGATGAATTGAATAGGTGAATTTTGGACCTTCGACATCAATACTTGTTAGTGGGAGTGGTCATTCAACTTTCACTAAGGTAATATTGACTATTTTTAATCATTATGTTTGTAAATAATAGAAATATTTGTGCAAAATAATATTGTTTCATTTTCAATAGATGACATCAATTCAAAATTTCATCTCAATATTCATGGTATAATGGAGGTGGGTATCACTGTTGCAGTTTTATCTTCAATGCCTTTAATAGATGTATGAATTAGATTAGTAAATTTCATATTATATTTATTGTTTAATCCCACATCTATTAGTGCAAATTTGAATGGGGGAATGTGCACCAAGATGGGGGACAAAAAAGTGGCACTCCACTTTTTGGTCCCATAAAAGAGAAAATGTGAGCGTGTTATAGTAAAACATGCTTGTGTTATGGGATTACATTCACATAACACGAGCACATTATAATGTGCTCACATATTGCATTACCATAATGCAAGCATGTTCTAACATGCTCGTATTATTGTTTTCTTTTGAAAATTTTATTTCTCTTTCTCTTATTCTTTTAGTGAAATAAACATTTAATCATTTATATGTGGATATTTACTTTCTTATACTTTAAATTATATTTCATGTATATAGTTTTAAGATGTTTGGGAATGGTTTTGGATTTCTAAGAGTTATAATGAAAATTATGTGTTTTGGAAGATTTATAAATTTTCAGACAATTTCAAAGTTCAATAATCAACATGTCAAATTTTAGTAATTAGGAGGTCAAATGTTAATAATCAAAAATCTCTATCACCTTTCTCTCTCTATCTCACTCTTTGTATATCCCTTATGCTCTCTCACTCTCTCTCACTCTCTCTATCCCTTTATCTACCTCTCTACCTCTCCATCCTCTCTCTCTCTAATTCTTTTTACCTCACTTCTCTCTCCCTCTGTCCCCCCTCCCTCCCTCCTTCCCTCTATCTCCTCTCTCCCTCACTCTCTCTCTCTCTCTCTCCTTCCCTCTCTACTTCTCTCTATCTCACCTCTCTCTCCATCCCTCTCTACTTCTCTCTATCTCCCCCTCTCTCTACTTACATCTCTCTCTCTTTCTCACACCTTTCCTCTCTACTCTCTATATCACCTATCCCTCCCTCATTATCTCCTTCCCTCTCTACTTCTCTCTCTATATCCCTGAGCCCTCCCTCTCTACATATCACTCCCTCTCTCCCTCCCTCCCTCCCACCTATCTTTCTCTCTCACTCTCTCCTTCCCTCCTCTCTATCTCATCTCTCATTTCACTCCTCCCCTCCCTGCCTCTCTCTCTCTCTCTCTCTCCCTCCTTCCCTCTCTACTTATCACTACATCACCTCTCTCTCTCTCCCCCTTGATTTATCCCTCTACTTCTATATATCTCACCTCTCTCTCCCTCCCTCCTCTCCCTGTCTCTCTCCTTCCCTGTCTCTCACCTCCCTCTCCCTCTCTACTTCTAGGTCTCCCTCCTTTCTCCCCCCCTCTTTCCTTCCCTCTCTACTTCTATCTCATGTCTCTCTATCATTCTCTATCTCTCCCTCCCTCCATCCCTCTCTCCCTTCCTTCCCTCACTCTCTTTCCTCTCTCTCCTTCCCTGTCTACTTCTCTCCATCTCTCTCTCCCTCCCTCCTTACCTCTCTCTCACTCCTTCCCTCTCTCTCCCTCTCTCTCTCTCTCTTAATCTCTCCACCTTCCTCCTTCCCTCTCTACTTCTCTCTATATCACCTTGTAGTGTAGAAAAATGTATCCCTTTACATTTTCACACTTGTTTGGACCCTCCTTGTTAAAATGACATTTATTTGTCTTAATTGGTCCTATTTTGCATCCACAAGCCTAATTAAATGCATTTTTCTGAGGATAATTGTAACACTTAACAAAGGACAAATCATAATTTAATGTTTTTGGTTGTGTTCTAGATCTATGGATCTAGGACTCATATGCCCCTCTGGGTATATGGGTCCCACCTAGGTATTAAGACTTGATTTTAAGTTACATTGAACAAGACACTTCTTGAATTATGTGTCCCTGGTTTAAGCCACTGGGACTCATACGACCAACCTGGCATATGAGTCCCACTTTAACTAGGACCTCTTTTAAATCAAAATTTTGGCAGGATTTTACTATCCTAGATTTGATGTCGGTTTGTAGTGTTGTAATTTCAAGAAATTAGGCATAAACAAGTATAAATACAAGGTTATTTCACATAATTTCTCCTAGCAATTTCAAGTATACAAGTATACTAGCAAAATTCAAGTGATCTTGTGAGCATTCAAGTGAGCATTTCATAAGATCATTCAAGAGAAAATCATCAAGCATTTTGAGCAATATTCAAGATTCAAAAATCACGTCAAAGTCTTCATGCATCATGTGTGTTTGTGAGCTAGCATTTGTGATGTAGGTTTTATGATTCAAGAAAGCATTTAAGCCAAGAATTCAAGCATTCAATCAAGAGTCAAGATCCAAATTCATGCTAGCCATTTCACACAAGTTGGAAGCCTTTATTCCAAGGGTTTGGTGAGTTGCAACATTACATTTGTTTATTCATCATTCCTTCATGCTATTTCATTTCATTTTAAGGTTTAATTACCAAAACGGGGTTTGACCAAGGAAAACCACCATTCCCTAACAAAACAACATTTTCCCCTCTCTTTGATGTGTGATTTGAAGATCTAGGTTGAAGATCCATTAAACAACAATATTGGAGAAAGTTGTCAAAGTTTTCATCTTCACAGAAACTCACCTACAAATTGGAATTCAGACTTGCAGACCTGAAGATTGGACAAGAAGGAATTTACAGAAGATCACTAGAGGCTATAGAAATATCAGTCAAACCCTAGTAACAGGAATAAATTTCCCTAACTGGCACATGAGTCCCTGTATAGCCCTTTTTGCAATCTTTCTGTAGATCCTGCTTAGTCACCAAAAGATTCCAATTTCTACCCAGAATCCTATAGTAGGACTAAATTTCCCAACCTAGTGTATGAGTCCCAGTGCACTTCAAAAAGTAGATTTTTAGGGTTACAGATCTTTCCTTGAGTCCATCATTCTTCTAGGTACCTTTCTGTTTCATTCTTTGTTGTCAATCTAATTTCATGCTTTCAAGTTTCTAGGGTTTTGTCCATAAGTGTACATTTCTCCTTTGAAACTTCATTTAATGGTGAAACCCTATCCAATTATCCTAGGAACCCACTAATCCATCTCTCAATTGAGTCTCTTGGTTGAGGGATCTAGGTTCCTAATGAAAGTGTGAAGTATGTCCCAAAGTTCCATCTCCTAAAAGGTGGAAACCTATTTTCCCTTGTATTCATTTTGGTGAACCTGACCTTTAGACCCTTAATTTCTGATTTGGAGAACATTGTAGTCCTAGATATAGATTGCATTATCAAGTTGCATTATATTTGCATTAGTTGAATTGCATTTAGGACTTCTAAATCTTACATTAGTGAAAAGTACATATAGGTTACATTTTTGCATCTTGCATCATTGAATTTCATTGGAAATATGTAATTGAAAATAGTCATTGAACATACAACCTAGAAACCTTAAAATCAACTTAGAATTTGCTGAATCTGGTTTGAAAACCCTAGTCCAGGACTCATTCACCCACTTGGGCGATTTAGTCCCTGTATAGGCAATTTTACGATATTTCTAGGTATTCTGTGTTGTTTGTTTTTCACTATCTAAACCTATCAAAAAACCCAAGTGGGACCCATATGCCTAGCTTGGTGTATCAACCCCTGATTAGATCTAAATCTATATTTTGCAACATTAAAATATTATCATTTGTGTTTTTGGTTGCTGTCTTTGGATTACTATTTCATTTTGCAGAATTACTGTCATTTGCAATCTTTTCAAAATTGGCTTCATTTCAAGTACATTTGTAAACATCAAATTGTAATTACATCATTTGAAGATCTCTTGCATTTTAAATCAGTCAATTATTGTTTTTGCATTTCATCATGGATATATGCTTTGGTAAATTTTGGATGTCCTTGAAATCATTAGTGGATGTCTCTAATTGTGTTTTTGACAATGATCCTAATATTGCAATTGAACCCACTCATGCTCAATAAACTCCTAATGCATATTCTCCTCATGAAGTCGACATCATTGGAGAAGATGAGGACAACATGAACAACTTTATAAACAATTATCTTAACAATCTTGAGAACAATTCATCCTTTTACCCATCCATGCAACAACCAACACCCCCTACCATCCCTATTACACCCCAATTGTATAGTTACTATTTACTATTACTGCATAGGGTAAAAATGGATGTAATATGGATTCTAGAGATAAATAAAATATGCTTGTACCTTATTATCAATATGAATGTTTTCATGTTTGATGATTGTCTCATTTGATGTTACTTCAGTTGATATTAACCATGGTGAAATACTATATTTATGTGAATGAAAGTTTATTGAATTGTAATTATTCTAACTTTGGAGATGTTTATGTACACTACATATGTTATGAACATTTGACTATCGTGAGCATGTGTTAGTGGATGCAGGTATGTGTTCCATTCCTTCATGCGGAGGGGAAGTATCACTCGAGAGAAGATCTTGGTCAGGTAATCGGTAAAAGTAAAACTAACTAAGCATACACACACCACATTAGATGGATTGAACTAAGTTATTTTGTTGGTTATAGGTAAGTCATCCATAGCTTGTATGTTTGCATTAGAAGTATTGTTTACTTCTGCATACTTTTGCAAGTGATGTTTATCTATTTGGGTTCTGAGATCTTTCTTGTGCTATTACGATCATATGGATAAATGGGATGTAGGTGGAAGTATGTTTATATGTATGCACATGTGTGTCAATGGGATCTAACAACATGTATATGGATATGTATAGATATATCACACTTACACACTCACTGATAAGATGGTAACGTAAATAGATGTAAGTGAATCAGATGTGAACATATACACACACACACATATATATATGTATAGTATATACATGTATCCATATGTATATGCATATCAATACAAGCATACATTAGCAAATGGGCATGCTCATACAGATGCATCGATATGGTATACCTACATATACGTGTACATAGAGGCATATACATTTATACATATATATGCATACATCCTGTATAATGCGTTTATTATAATTATTTTTCCTGTATACTTATATATATATATATATTGGATGTATGCTGACTGGCTTACTATATATATATTTATTTAATATATATATATATTTATATGTAAATATATATTAAAATATTATATATGGGTACGTGCAGGATAATCATGAAAAAAGGCCCTTAAGTGGCAAATTTTTTTAGAAAAATCAGAGTTAGGCAACTTGACCTAAAAGTTTGAATAACTTATCTATATTATTTCAAAAATATATAAGAATAGAATCTATAGAAAATTGAATGTAGTTTCTAAACTACTAGGTTTGTTTAAAAAAATAAAAATCTATTTGGTGAAAATTTGAAATTTCAATGCAGAGTACTTAAATTTTAGGGAACAAATAAGAAGTAGGTGTCTGTCTGACCACCCAACCACAATAAAATGATAATATGTTTTTATAATATTTTAGATATAAGTAGAGGACTCATGTCCCAATGTGATGCATATTTTTTGTAATTTTTTTCCAAGTAAATAATTAATTATGAATTTTTATTACAACTTTTTAAAAAATATAAAAAACTCGTATGTCTAACCATCTTAACTTGGTCAAAACTTCATGAAATTCAATTTTTTTTTTTAATCCTATAGTATGCAAAGCATAGAATGTGACACATGTTTTGGATTCAAAAATGTGATACCATTTGAAAGCTATAGATGTTTTTCAATCAACCCATCAATCAGGACTTTAGTCGTAATTCAAATAGAAAATGAATAATAATTACTTATTAAATTCAAAGTAAATAATAATTTATATTGGTGGAAAGCTAAGAATCTCCTTTAAAAACCCTTTTCGTTTCATCAATTTTGGGTAAAAAAAAGTTGTCAGCCACATACCCATCATATTGCCACTTTTTGGCCCATCGTGATCCTGCACATACCCATATATACATATTTAATTACATATATATATATATATATATACGAAGGTATTTATATATATATATATACTTTACATATTGATTTTATACATTTGGAATTCAACTTATTCTTATTTAATAAGAAGTCGATTTATTGAAGACTTCTTTTGACATTATAAGTCCATGGCTAAAATATGTTGATATTGGACAATATATTGGAAGTTGACTTTGGATCATACACGATACTATGTAAAGAGCTATGTATCACCTGCCAGGATACGTATGAGTGAGACATAGCAATATGTTTAATATCTATTGGCTTTGACTTGGCCAATATGGGAAAAGAAAAAGATGTGGACTTAGTCCAACACATTTAAAAGGTTTAGTTGACTCAAATCATAAACTAGTTGATTCATATTATGTGTTGCTGATTTATCATTAAATTTTTCTCATCATAAAGAAATCACACCAACTTAGAAGGTTTGGTGCCACCTTTGTTTTCACTTTCCTGTAGATGTCATTTTGGGAGAAATATTCAAATTCTCCATGTGCAAGTTGAAATATTCTTTTGAATGCTATCAAAATGAAAGTTGATATGTTAATGGTTAATGCTGAGTCTGAGCTTCATCTGTCGCCACCTTTATGCTGAATCATGTTGCATGAAATTGGTTTCATTCTTCATGCCTTAACTGTAGGAATTCTAGAATGTTGGTTGCACTATAAATAATCACACCATCTCACTTGTAACACATTCTAATTCTTATTCATTCCTATGTGATCATTATTTACTCTCATTCATAATCTTTCTCATTATCTTGTTTGAACATTATTTCCATTAAGAGAGATGAATCTTACCCAGAGATATACATCCTTTGTAGTTTATCATATCTAAGTTTTTACCAGTAATTTTCATTTGTTTGAGTGAGAAAAGAGTGAGTTGTTGTGAGGAAGAGTTGTCTTATTATTTGAGAGAAGTGTGCTATCAACAAGAGATAGTGAGGGAATTGTTTTGGGAAGCTGAGTCAAGCAGAATTACTGTAGGAGAAGGCTGCATTGTCATCATGATTTGGAATAAATGATAATAGGCATGGGGTTTTCTTCTTCTTATTATTTAAAAGGATTTATTGTGTTTTCTATGCTGCATGAAATGTCTTTTCTATTTGTGCAATAGAAGTATTTATGATTGTTTTTAGAAAAAGGGAATTGAATCTTTTAGGTTATTTTTATATTATGCTTGTAAGAACTCCATAATAGGAGAATAGTGTATTTCTTAGTCAAGTATATACTAGGCTTGATTGAATGCAAGAGTCACTTGAGGTACACCCAGCTAAGTTATTAGATTAACTCAGAAAGCTTGTGTTACTCCTAGGATAGTAATCCAGTATGGGGGGGAGCTTGTGTACTTACTTGCTAAATAGATTCATTACAAGTAGATTAGTATGTTGTAGGTTAGTTTGGGATGGCGGATTATCCATTAAAGGACAATACCTATGCGTAGTGTAAGATAGCCTTAAGTCAAATCGGCCCTAAGTAGTGTATGTGATAGATGACTTCATTCAAAGCACTGAATGAGAACACTTTGGAAAAAGTAGTGCAATGTCTGAGACTCCACTTAGTTGTGTGACTTTTGAGACTACACTGTTAGTTCACTGTGATCCAATATTACATGCTAGTTCAAGATTGTCAGATTACAAGGTTCTAGTTATGTAGGACAAACACTATGCTCAGTTGGTTGTTGTTATCGGTTACTCTACCAATCTCTTCGTTGAAGGGAAGGGCCATCTATCGAATTATAGATGTGTGGGGGACCCCATTAAGAGTCCATGGTTGGCGGAAAAGTGCCTGAGTGATGCTTCTCTTCCACAATAGGTGACAGAAGAACCAAGACTTGAAAGGAAGGAACTGGACCGTCTTACTACTATTTGTTCTAAAGCTCTATGAGCTATGTATGTATTTGTATGATTTCTTACATTGAAGTATATTTGAAATGAAAAAGGAATTCAAGTTGTAAATTTTTTTGTATCTTAATTGGAAATTTTCAATAAAAGAAAATAATTTTTTTATTACCATGGCTTTATTACTTCTTTATTTACTTGTTTGGTGTAAATTAAGAAATTTTTACTTTATGGAAGGGTTAGTACATTATTTAATCCCACTAAGTTTGAGATGTTTGGTCTCTTACATCCTAAAATTGAGACACAAACTACACCTAAACTTCCTACAATAAGTGACCTTAGTTCCTCTAATCAAGTGCATACCCATCAATCCTATGTTAAGAAAGTGACCAAAACATCAATCAACTTAGAGGAGACTTATGGAAAAGGTTTCAAGATCTTAAGAAAACAAGGATGTGACACAACAATTGAACATGAAATTCATAAACTCTTAGAACAAATACCAACTAAAGATACCAAAAGAGTAGAGTACCAAGATCCTCCTCCTGACATAAGTGTCCTTCCTAAAGAACAACCGATGCTTCACAAGGATGATAGAACCATTTTAGGTCCTCCACCTCAAACTCTACCTCAACAAGTTGGTGAATCTAGCAAGCAACAAAGGCCTTACAAGCTTAAGAAACTCAAATTTCCATATCTCATGTCTACAATTGAAAGAACCTTACACATACTTCTAAGTTAAGGACTCATAACATTGCCACCCATTAAAGAAAATCCAAATCCAAATCCTAAAAATGCAAACACGTCTCATTGTCGATATCATAGAATTTTTGGACACAGTACTGATGAGTGTCATTCTTTAAAACACATTTAAAAGATTTGATATCATAGAAATAGTCCCTTAAAAGCGCACCCTTTTGCTCATTTCCATGTAATAGTTGTAGGATCATAAAATCATCACTATTGCATATTTTAACATTCATTGCAAATCATTTCAAAATGCAAGGAGCTCTTTCTCATCACCTACCTTGGCTCATTATTTTTTTACACATAGTGGGGGAAATAATTCAATAGCCTTGGCCTAATTTTGGCATTTGATGTTGTCCCTTTGTCTAGTTGTCCACCTTCCACATACGATGAACAAGATTGGGATGCACACGACCTACTATAAGTTGACTCACATGTGCGTTACTAGTCTTGTTTTTATTTTCTTTTTCATGTTATGCATGTGATTGAATATGTGTAATGTGATCTCCCCGTATCATTTTGTTTGATGTATTTCTCTCTTTGTTGCATTCCTCTATTTGTATCTACATTCTTCTATATGTCATAAATATTTTATCTTTTCTTTTTCTTGTTTTTCCCTTTTGGGGATGATGCAAGGCATCGAGACATTTAGGTCTCTTCCATGTTGATCCAAATATTATCCTTTATCTTTTCTTTGTCTTACAATTTTTTCCATTTGGGGATGATGCAAGGTGTCGAGACATTTAGGTCTCTTCCATGTTAACCCAAAATATTTTCATTGTTTTCGCTCTCTTTGTGTCATTATTCCTTGATTCATGAGTATTTAGGGAATGATGACATTTTTGATCTCTCTAACAACATTGTAGCAAAGATATACTGACCCTGAATCTATGGATCCCTTATGTGATTTTGGGATTTCATCTTGGGGGAAACCCCTTTTCATGATGTAGCTTTATTTGGAAATATATTTGTGACATATGGATTTCCAAATAAGCTCTCATGTCCTCTTTATTGTTAGCAAATTTATCATTTTCTACTTTAAAGTAATTGCTCACAACATGGTGTTTAGAAATTTCTTTAAAGTGGGGGCATACATTGGCATTATTATTTTGTATTTCAATTACAACTCATGTTTCATTGTGTGGTCTTCTTACTTCACGCGATATGTCTTTCTCTTGTGGTGTCATTGGGTGTGATGTCCTTCAGGAGCGTGATCTCTTTTAGTATATTATGTTCCTCTTAGTGGTAATGTTGAGCGGTGTGCATTCCCTAAGTTGTGAATCTTCTATTCTTCGATTGGTCCTCTCTTGGAGACATTAGGCATGATGTCCCTTAAGTTAAAACCTTACATGAACTAAGCAAGACCCGTTTGAACATACCTATATAGGAGCGAATTTTCACCCCTTGTGTAAATTCCTCTTTTGCATACCCTTACCTTAGAAAATCAAATTCGAAGGAAAAATTCCACATCACCCATCCAAAATGCATCCACTTGGTGTGTGTTTTGTGTGTCGGTGGGGGAATTTTCACCAAGGATGCAAGCGCAGTGCATGGACATCTACATGGTGTACTGCCATCCCTAATAGATTCCTGCATCTGGAGTCCACAGGGACATTACACTCCTCATTGGGGACAAATTGTTACACCTCTATGCAACCAACCAACCCGAAATGACTCCTTTTGGCCTTCAAATCCATTCCATTCACTATCACTTGATATTTTTCACACTCATTCGATCTCCTTAGCAATTTTCATTCAATCTCTCTAGCATTTTCACAACTTCATTAAGCATTGCACCAGTTGGTTAGTCCGTCAACTTCATCCTTGCACATGTTGCTCTACCATAGAAGCTGCGAGCTTGGAGTCTTGCAAAAATTCCCTTTGTCATCACTGCAGTTGTGGTGAATTTTCCAAGTTCATTACCTTGCATTCTCCCTTCATTGGAATTGAGTTCCTTTGGGTGGAGGTAGCATCACTTTACTTTCACATTGTGATTTGATAGAGTAGTTTTGTATCTTTTGTAGTGTTTAGTGCATTCATTTCTATTTCCTTTATCGTACTTTCTACTCTATTGCTCTTCTAGTTGTCCATGGAGGTGGAAACACCAAAGTGGGGGTTTGACTGAGGCAAACCCCTATACAACCCCAAAATTTTTCCCTTCTTGCTTGTGTGTAGGTGAATGTGTGCATGGAGCTCACTGGCGAATTGGCGCTTCAGTGAGTTGATATTCATCACCCTTGTTTTTATCTACTTACTTTATCATTTCTGTACTTAATTTTTGTACTTTATCATTATATATTCATTTTGTTAAAGTTAGTTATCTAGGTTATTAGTAGGCTTCTAGTGGTTTTTTACTACATTTTACATTTTTTGGCTGTATGGATGCTAGCGCACCAGAGAGATGCCAGTGCATCGTGCTGTCATCCCAGACCCACATTGCTGTCCTTGGACAAAGAGCTATCTAAGGTGTAGCTTGAACTCCAAAAACTAGCTCGTCTAGCCCCAATCAAATTTTTGGATTTGTAGAGTGATAGAAGCACTTGAGAGTGCTCTTCGTTCTCGATCCTCATCCCAAAACACCCATTAGAGTGAGGTAAGTTAGGACAACCCTCCACTCTTGGCTCTCTGTGACCTGGAGCCTTGGTGTAGTTGGTCCCCCTCTCTTACAATACCTTACACTATTTTTCATTTACAATAACTGTTTTATGGACATCTTGCATTAAACACTTTGGGGGTGATCCCACAATACTGGTTTACAATTTCTGGGAAATCCTGATTTTTGCTGAAATCACATATTTTTAGAAAATGTAATTATTTATGCCTTGAAAAGTTCCATTTAAAGGATTCCAATTGAAGAAGGTTTGATCAAATCACCTTAGATCAAACCCCCTTGGATAGAACCTCGCTAGTTTTAAACCATACCTATAATAGAGTCTCCTTTACACCTATCAAAATGCTGATTAAAAAACGCTTTTTGATTTACCTTTTGGGGGATCAAATGAATTCATTTAAAATTGATTTTTTGTAATTATGTAGTCCTTATTATAAGCTTCCCAAAAAGTATAATTTTAAATAAATTTAATTTGATTATTTTATATTTATTTTATATTTGTTGTGAATGTAGGTTTTTCACTGAAAATCAAGCTCTCTGTTCTGCACATGTGGAAAAATAGAAGATTATCAATTTTTTTTTTTGAAAAATATTAATGTAGTAGATATTGAATTCCTTGATCCAAAAAAAAAAAGAAAAATTGAATTTCGATACATACAAAAAAAGTTATGTTATATATAGTTCACCTATGTTTGAATTATAATTGGTTTGACTTCAAAACTTGATTGAGGAAAAAATATTCAATAAAACACTATGAAACCAAATGAAAGTGCTAGATATCATAGTTACAAATATAAATTCAAAAAAATTATAATTTTATCCTTCATGGAAAAAAAATTATGTTGTATACAGTGAGCATCACTCCTTAAAAATGGTGTTTATTGAAAAAAACTAGTTTTCGAAGGAGATGGAAAAAGAAGTGCAATCTGATTCCAAAATTTTTGAAAAAAATATATTTAGAATCTACAGAACAAAATTTCACAAATGACTAGTTTGCATCATCTTCAAATTCCTCATGGTTTAGCCACTACAGGTGCCTGAAAGTGAAGATTTAGTTAGAAAAAATTAGTTTAGTGTCTAGTTTGGCCAAAAATTGTAAACCAGTATTGTGGGATCACCCTTTGCTTTCCTGTAGAGCCATCCTATTTGTTCATGGATGTTAGCATACAAAAATTTCCTTGCCTCATGAATCTCGTTGTTCATGTTGTGTGGCGCCTTATCAAAGTTATCAAGAGGTATAGATTTGGTATGGTCAGTACGTATGAGAGCTGACCATAGGCATGAATTTCCCATAGCCACTTGTTTGTTTGTGTGGGTGCATACTGGCTTTGTGCGTATGTGTCTCACTTTTCTAGGGGCTCACCTAGTGGATACTAGATTCCACTAGCCCATGCGAGCGTGTATTTTGTTTGCATAGTGGACATCGTGTTCCACTTGTAAACATTTTTTTTGGACAAACAACTAAGGCTTGATCTACATCATGTTGGATAAATAGTCGAGGCTTGATCCACCCTTTTCTTTCTTTTGCTTTCTTATTTATGTCTTTGACAGTGTATGTTTGTATCTTACCACTGCTTCTTATATCATTCACATGTGTGTTCTTTTGTGTGTATGTTGTTCTATCATAGGATCTCGATCCTAGGGGCTTGATCATCCCTCTTGATTGTTGTCATCCTATCTCACTGGCGTTGGTACACTTCGACCCCTCTTGATGCGAATTTTTCTACTTTAGTGTGATTTTGACGCAAGGTCATCCTCTCACTAAAGTGGGGGCTAAATATAGTGTAGAAAAATGTACCCCTTTACATTTTCACACTTGTTTGGGCCCTCCCTATTAAAATGAGGTTTATTTATGCCGTAGTTGGTCCTATTTTGCATCCACAAGCCTAATTAAATGCATTTTTTTGAGGATAATTTCAACACTTAACAAAGGACAAATCATAAGTTAATGTTTTTGGTTATGTGTTCCAGATCTAGGGATTTGGTACTCATACGCCCCTCTAGGCATATGGGTACCACCTAGGTCTTGAGACCTGATTTTAAATGTTACATTGAACAAGACACTTCTTGAAAGTTGTGTCCTTGGTTTAAGCCACTAGGACTCATACACCCAACCTGGAATATGAGTCTCGCTTTAACCAAGATCTATTTTAAATCAAATTCTTGGCAGGATTTTATTATCCTAGATTTGATGTCGGATTTTAGTGTTGTAATTTCAGGAAATTAGGCACAAACAAGTATAAATACAAGGTTATTTCGCATAATTTCTCTTAGCAATTTCAATTAGTATCCAAGTATCTTAGAAAAATTCAAGTGATCTTGTGAGCATTCAAGTGAGCATTTCATAAGATCATTCAAGAGAAAATCATCAAGCATTTGGACCAATATTCAAGATTCGAACATCATGTCAAAGTCTTCATGCATCATGTGTGTTTGTGAGCTAACATTTGTGATGTAGGTTTCATGATTCAAGCAAGCATTTAAGTCAAGCATTCAAGCATTCAATAAAGAGTCAAGATCCACATTCATGCTAGCCATTTCACACAAGTTTGTAGCCTCTATTCCAAGGGTTTGGTGAGTTGCAACATTACATTTGTTTATTCATCATTCCTTCATGCTATTTCATTTTGTTTCAAGGTTTAATTACCAAAATAGGGTTTGACCAAAGAAAACCCCCATTCCCTAAAAAAACATTTTTTCCTCTCTTTGATGTGTGATTTGTACATCTAGGTTGAAGATCCATTAAAGAGCAAGATTGGATAAAATTTTCAAAGTTTTCATCTTCATAGAAACTCACCTATAGATCAGAATTCAGAGTTGTGGACTTGAAGATTCAACAAGAAGGAAGTTGTAGAAGATCACTAGAGGCTAAAAAATATTACTCAAACCCTAGTAACAAGACTAAATCGCCCTACCTAGAATATGAGTCCCTGTATAGCTCTTTTTGCAATCTTTCTGTAGATCTTGCTCAATCACCAAAAGATTCCAATTTCTGCCTAGAATCCTGTAGCAAGACTAAATCATCTAGCCTAGCATATGAGTCCCATTGCACTTCAAAAAGTAGATTTTCAGGGTTACAAATCTTGCCTTGAGTCCATCATTCTTCCAAGTACCTTTCTATTTCATTCTATGTTGTTAATCTAATTTCATGCTTTCAAGTTTCTCGGGTTTTATGCATAAGTGTTTGCATTTCTCCTTTGAAACTTCATTTAATGGTGAACCCCTGTCCAATTATCCTATAAACCTACTAATCCATCCCTCAATTGAGTCACTTGGTTGAGGGATCTAGGTTCCTAATGAACTAAAGTGTGAAGTAGGTCCCAAAGTTACATCTCCTAAAAGGTGGAAACCTATTTCCCTTTTATTCACACCTATCTCTCCCCCTTCCTCACTCCCAACTCCCCTATCTACTTCTCTCTATCTCACCTATCCCTCTCTACATCTCTCTCTCCCTCCCTACCTCTCCCTCCCTCCCTCTCCCTCCCTCTCTCTCTCTCCCCTTCTCTCAATATCTCTACCTCCCTCCTTGCCTCTCTACTTCTCTATATATCACCCATCTCTCTCTCTCTCCCCCTTCCTCCCACCTTCCCTCTCTAATTATCTCTATCTCACCTATCCCACACACTCTCTCTCCCTCTCTCTCAATCCATCCACCTTCCTCCTTCCCTATCCACTTCTCTCTATATCACCTCCTCTCTCTTTGAATCTCTCTACATTCATGCTTCCCTCTTTATTTCTTTCTATATCACCTCCTCTCTCTTCCTCTCCCTCTCTCAATCTCTCCAACTTCCTCCTTCCCAAGCTCTAGTCTCTATATCACCTCTCTCTCTCTCCCCCCTCATTCCCTATCTACTTCTGTCTATCTCACCTCTCTCTCTCTCTATCTCTCCCTCTGCACCTCTCCCTCCCTCCCTTCCCCTCCTCTCTCTCTCTCTCTCCATCTATCTCTCAATTTCCCCACCTTCCTCCTTTTCTCTCCTCTCTTTATCACTTCTCTCTCTCTCAACTTCTCCTTGCCTCTCTAATTTTCTCTCTCTGACCTCTCTCTCCCTTCCTACTTATTCCTCCCTCCTTCCCCACCTCTCTCTCTTCCTTCTTCCCTCTCTAGTTCTCTCTATCTCATTTATCCATCTCTACCTCTCCCTTCCTCCCCCCTTCTATCTCACTCTTTCTCTCTCCTTCCCTCTCTACCTCTCTCTCCCTCCCTCCCTCCCTCCCTCCCTCCCTCCCACATCTCTCTCTCTATCCTTCCCTCTCTACTTATCTCTATCTCACCTCTCTCTTGCTCTCCCTCCCTACCTCTCTCTACTCCTCTCTATCTCACATTCCTCTCTCCATCCTTACCCCCTCTCTCTTTGTCTCTCCCTCCTTCCATATCTACTTCTCTCTCTCTCTTGTGCTCTCTCCTTCCCCCTCTTATTCTCTCTATCTCACCTATCCCTCTCTACCTCTCCCTCCCTCTCTGACTCCCTCTCTGTAGCTCTCTCCTTCTCTACTTCTCTCTATCCCACCTCTCTCTCCCTCCCTCCATTTTCCATGCTTTCTCCTCTCTCTATTTCTTTGTATATCTCTCTCCATCCCTCCTTTTTACCTCCTCTCTCCTCTCTCACTCTCTTCTCTCTCTAATTCTTTGTGTATCTCTCTCCCTCCCTCCTTACCTCTCTACTTTTTTTTTATATTTCTCTCCCTCCCTCCCTCCTTCCCTCTCTCTCTTAATCTCTCCAATTCCTCCTTCCCTCCCTACTTATATCTGTATCACCTACCCCTCTCTACCCCACCCTAACTCCCTCTCTCCTCCCTCTCTCTCACTCTCTCCTTCCCTCTCTACTTCTATCTCTCTCACATCTCTCTCACTCTCTCCTTCCCTCTCCAATTCTTTCTATCTCACCACTCTCTCCCTCCCTACTTATCCCTTCTTCCTCCCCCCTCTCTCTACTTTTGTCTATATCAATTCTCTCTCCCCCTTACTACCTCTCCCTCCCTCTTTCCCTCTCTATTTCTCTCTCTCTACTTCTCTCTCCTATCTTCTCTCTACTATATATAACTCCCATCCCTCTCTCTCTACCTACCTATCCTTCCCTCTCTCTCCCTACCTCCCTCCCTCCTTCCATATCTACTCTCTATCTCCCCTCTACATCTCTACCTACATCTTCCTCCTTCCATACCTCTCCTTGTGTCTCTCTCACTACCTCTCTCTCTACTTACCTCTTCCCACTTGAAGAGAGAGAGATGGGTGGAGGGATGGAGTGTGGAGATAGAAAGAAATAGATATGGAGAGAGGTAGAGAGAGGGAGGGTGGGAGAGAGGGAGGGAGGAAGTGTAGTGAGATAAAGAGAGTGCAAGATGATGGGAGTCTACTGATTATTGAAATTTGACTATCTTAAAATTATAAGATCTTCCAAAACCTAGAATCTACATTATAAATCCTAGAGATCCAACACCATTCTCAAACATCATAAAACTATATACATGAAATATAAATCAAAGTATAAGAAAGTAAATGTCCATATATAAATGTCACTTATAGAAAGAGAAAAAGAAAGATAAATTTCCAAAGTCACGTTTTTGTTTGCTTTGGAAATTTCCAAGCCTTTGGCTTGGATTTTCCTTGGGCTTCCAACCCAAAGGTTTGGAGTGAATTTTCAACGTCTAAAGATGTGCTTTTGTAAATAATATTAAAAGTAATATAATATCAAGCGTGCTCCCAATCAAGTTTGCACGTGTTTCAATATCAAGTCAAAAAATACCACGATAATGTTAAGCTCTCTCTTAGCTATCTAACCATGTAATTTTTTTCATATTTTGAGTATGTCAAGGTTTTCATCTTTAATTTCATTTGTTAGTATTTCCTTTTTTTTTCAAAAACCAATGCGTGGTATTTTTGACTTTATTTTTTAACTATTCATCAAAATTTCAAATAAATTACATTTTTAAAAAATAGACTCCATTCTATACATATTCAAATTTTATTTATTTATTTATATTTATTTTTAAATTTGTTAGGGAGCACACTCAATATTTTAATTTTCAGGATGTTTCCACTTTGAAAATTAGTAAAAAACCATATATTCGTTAAATAATTAGTAGAAAAATCAAATATAAACTAGATGGTGTTAGATAATTTCTCACCAAAGAGATTATGAAATACTAGACAAAAGTTAACACTTTGGGGGGGCACACCAGACGCTGTGTTATGTTTTTTTGAAAAAACTAGAACCACTTTGTGTGACCCCCCTTTTTGAACCACTTAATTCCTACCATTTAAAAAAAAAAGTAATTTAAAAAGTATATTCAAAGCACTACAACTCTTGTTTTCATTATATCTTAAAATTTTGAGTGTAAGTATATTCAATTCCTCTTTCAAGGTCAGTCTTTCCTTATTTTAGAAAAAAATGAGGTCACTTAAGACCCCTTTTGGTCCCCCATCTACAACTCCAATTCGTGCACTTGCCCCTCAGATGGATGAAGAGAGGCAATGGTTGCTTGAGATCGATTATTAGAAGGTGTAGACACTAAAAATTGTCCTAGGCCCGCGACTCTTGATTTCTCCATCATTTCCCCTTTCACTCTTCATGATTAAATAATTTTAATTATTTAATTATTTTCTAAAGTCATAAGTCTTCTATTAATTAAATAATTTTAATTATTTAATTAATTCATTTTTATCTTAATTACTCCTTGATTAATTAAATAAATTATATTTATTAAATTACGTCACTAATGTCTTTCCTCTATAATTAAATAAACTTTATTTATTTAATTTTTTCCACTTTCATCAATAATTAAATAATTATATTAATTATTTAATTATTCAATGTTAGCTTTTCTATCACAAATTAATTAAATTTTATTTAATTAATGATTCATCTTTTCTCACTTTTTGAATTAAATTTCTATTTAAATAAAAAATTTAACTCATCTTTTCCTTTTGCAATGAGATAATGTTTCCATTATTTCAAAATGCAAATTCCTTTTTGAACTAACTGATTCTTCAATTAATTTCCTCTTGCTCTTTCACTTTCGATCTTATCCCGTCTCGTCTCGATTAATTGCAACCATTGATTGAACTAAAAATCAATTGAGCTTGACCGTCTATTTCATAACCTCCCTCTCATCAATCCTTGTTTGTCAATCTTTGAATCTTTCTAGATGATTAATCTCATTCATTCATTTGAATGGTTGTCTATAAAAGACGCCATTCTCTCCCATTTTTACCTTAACAACCATTATCTCCAACTTTCTTGCTTACAATTTGTAGGTATTTGCATAAGTTAGACTACAAATCTAAGGGCATATTTGCAAAAGAAGAAGGAGAGACAAGAGAAGGAATCAAATTCAATGGGGAGTGTTCAATTTCATTTGCTTGCATTTTTATTTCTCTCCTTGTTTTTATTCTCTTGTTTTAGATTGGGTTCATAGTTTAGAAGTGTTGGTTGTCACTTTATCTAGGTTAGGTTGGTTTCCCCATCTTACATTTGGTGAACCTGATGTGAAGGACAAGATTTTGCAAGATTTCATATGGTTTTTGTTTATTTTTATAAATTTTTGGTACAGAATGATGCATTTGATAAATGCAATGACACAATTGCCAAGAAATGACACATTTTCTGAAAGAAGCGATGCATTTGACGAGAAACAATGCATTTTCTAGGTAGTAAAATTCAAATTTGAAATTGAAACGAAAATGCTCTAATGCGACACAACACAAACAATTGCTGAAAGGAATGACACATTTGCTTGGTATCAATTTCTAGTTTTAGTGTCTTTTCATTTCTTTTCTTTTGAAGCTTTTTCGAGCACTGTAGTGTTTTCTGGTTGCCAACTTTCTATTTTTAGCATGTGGCTTTGAATTGGAGCTTCGAGAAAATTGTTTCTTTCGAAACAAAAAAATAAAATTGAGCTTTATTTTAGTTTTAAGAAAATTTATTTTTTACAACTTGCATCTTTTACTCATAAAGGTTAAAAAGAACCACAAACTGCATCTTTCACTCATAAAGGTTAAAAAGAACCACAAACTACATCTTTCAGTCATAAAGGTTAAAAAGAATATGCATCTTTTACTCATAGAGGTTAAAAAGAAAAACAAGCTGCATCTTTCACTCATAAAGGTTAAAAAGAACAACAAACTGCATTTTTAACTCATAATGTCTAAAACAAACCACAACCTGCATTCTTACACTCATGAGCTTTAAAATGAATTTGCATTTCATGTCAAGGGCATAAAATGAATCTAAGTGTCTTCAAATAATAAGCAAGGCTTAAAATCAATCAGTGTCTTTCGTGTTTGGTGGTTTGCAAGTGTCCTAGAAAGTGTGTATGCTCTCCTCTCATTCCATTAGGTGATCTTGAGTGACCAAAAGCACCTCTATGGCCTTTGCATAATCACACCACATATTTGGATTTGGGCTTTAAAATGAACATCATGCGAGTGTAAGGAAAATGAATTGTGTGTGTTCCCTCCTTGTGCTTTATGTGATCTAGGTGGTCAAACTACAAATTTACTTCCTTTATTTTTTCTATCCTTAGAGGGCCTTCCACCCTGCTTCAAAAGGTTGGAAAGACCCAAGTGGTAATGGGCTAAATTCAAGCTCTTTCGAATTGCTATATAAATTTGTGGTTGCAAGGAAAGTTTACAATCAACGAGAAGTGGTATGTGATAGCTCTCCCTCAGTATCTTTATGATGCCAAAATCCCTTGTTCTAAGGGTTGGGAGACCTCTTGAGGGAGCTTATCATAGTATTCCCTGAACCAGATTCCCTTACTAGAAAATTTTGTGTAGAAAGACAAAATCCTTCTATTTGCTGATGTAGGAGGTCAGACCTCTGAAGTTGTCCCACATTTTCATGGTTCATTGTAGAGATGGAAAATTTATTGAGATCCTTGTGGTCTTAGGGAATTTAGAACTTGGTATGCTCGAGAAGTGAATGCCATGTAAGGGGGAGCCAGTGCTACCAAGTTCCTAGGCTATTTGCTTTGAATAGGTGCGACTGGAGAAATCCAAGTGGGAACCCAATGAATATTGTCTCTGCCAACCATATGATTTTTTCTTGTTGTCTATGTGTGTTTTATCTTGGAATCAAACATTTTCACATCCAAAACTAGACCAAAAAAAAGTGCTTGATACTGTATTCTATGTGTGCCAATTAAAAATCATCAAAATCAATCAAAATCTATTCAAACACTAGATCAAAAACATTAAAACCATCAAGATATTATTCTGTGAACCATAGCTGACAAACAAAGAACTATAATTGATCTTGTGAACCGCATTTGAACATTGAAAAACCACAATTGATATTTTGAACCACATTTGTAGAAAATAGAGCCACAACTGCTATATTGCACCACATTTGATAACTGGAAATCCACATATGATATTCTGAACTACAACTGTGTGACACATTTGTAGAAAACAAAGCCACAATTGTCTGATAAACAAAAACTCTCAAAATATTTGTCTAAAATATGATCAAATCATTTTCATAGTGACCTTTGATTGATAAACTAGAGACTTTCAAGATTTACCAGCTCATTCTAGCATTTCCATTTAGGGAAACATTATATTATAGGTTATCTTCCTCCATCCTTTGCGTTGCATAAATTAAACCTTGATCCTTAGGCTGCATTTAGACCTTTGGATTTTGAACATTGGAAGACTATTAAACTCTTGGAAAATCCTTTGGTTGCATATTCTATTTTTCATTGACCATTATCCTTCATATTATCAACCATTTTCACCTTTATCAAATTTGAGTCGTAAGCTTGTGTCCTAGCCTTGACTCAACCTTGTCATCCTCTTGATTATCCTCTTGGTCAATGACACTTGGAATTGCTACTTTGGGGTTCACATTAGCTTGATTACCATCCCTTGTTTAAAATTTTTAGCATTCCTTTGCATTAGCTTGACCTCATTTAGATCCATATTACATCCTTTTGATCATATTTTTTATCATCACCTTTCCAAACTTTCATCTCCAACCTAGATTGCACTTTGCACCTTCATCCCAAAAATACAAAAAAATAGTTCATTTTACCTTAGCCTTGGCATCATATCAATTAGTCAACCTTTCATATCCCTTTGCATCCATTAGTGTCATTATCCTTTAATCCTTATATTCAAAAAATCTAAAAACATAGTTTAGTTTCATTTATCACCTTGCATTATCCTCCCAAATTGCTAATCTCACATGGTTAAAACAAGGTCACAAGCCAAAAGAAAAGACATGGATTCTTTAAATGACACATTTTTTAGTCTAGACTATGACAGCACCTTTGGAGAGGATGAAAATAAATCTACACCATAGAGAGATCAAACAAACACATTTGATAACCTAAGTTTGGATGAATTCAACAAGAAATTGACTCTTGAAGAAATTGAAAGAGCTTACCAAGACCCACGAGTTTTGAGCATGGTTGATCAACTTGTTGGAGCTGATCCTAACAGATTTTTCTATGCACTAGCTAAGAAAGGTGCCAAACTACCTCAAGGATTTGATGTAGCAACCATTGTAGAAGAAGAAAATACCCAAAATCCATTTTCCTTAGGGATGCCATCTTCACAACAAATTTCAACCATACCATTTGAAAAAACAACACACATGGAAACCACTACTACACATATCCTTGGAACTTCTACATTTGGAAACAAAGCAACCTATATAGTCACACAAGGGAAAACTTTCACAATTGGGAACTCATCGAATTCCATGGGTAAGACCTTCACAAATCCACTTTTTCAAAACATAAGCCAAGGTTTCACATCACAAGGTCCTAAACCTTTGATTCAAAATGCAAACCAAGGTCCTATACCCACGCTCCAAAACACAAATCAAGGTTCCTTACTCCAATTTCAAGGTGCACCTTCCTCAAGTCAACATCCACCAAATAAACCTTGAAAGGTTCACATTGTATCATGAAGGATCCCAAATCAACAAAATAATCAAGGATCCATCCCATCACTCCAAAACAATAATCAAGGATCTATCCCATCACTCCAAAAAAATAATAAAGGATCTATCCCATTAATCCAAAACAATAATCAAGGATCCATTCCATCATTTCAAAAATCTACTCAAGGAATTATCCTTTCACTTCAAATTACCAATCAAGGGCTTACATCTTCATCTCAAAATACTAATCAATGGACCTTTCCTTCATGTCAAAAAATCAATCAAGGGCCTACACCCTCATGTCAAAATGTTAACCAAGGACCCATATCTACATTTGAAAATTAAGGACTTACACCTTCATTTCAAAATATCAACTAAGGACCTATACCTCCATTTCAAAATTCAAACCAAGGACCAAATGTTCAAAATCAAGGCACAGAGCAAGGGTCTACACCTCAATCCAAAAACACCATACCACCTGCAAACATGACCTTTGGAACGAACATAAATGCTAATTCCATCCCAAATCAAAATAGTACACATCAATATGGCAACCAAGGTCCCACGACAAATCCAATGTACGACTTTAATACCAATATCATGACCTCAAATCAAAACAATGCAACACCATCTCTTCTAGATACGTTAATACAACAAATGACCAACATACAATTGGGAACCAACAAAAAGACCTATTCTGTTGAGGAACTATGCCCCTTTCCATTTGACAAAAAATTGTACATGCCATCCTTTCCCCCTCATTTCACAACACCATCTTTGCCTAAGTATAAGGGGATGGGGGATCCAATAGAGCACATTTGATAATTCAACACATAATGTATGGAAGTCTCATATGATCCTACCTATTTGATCAAACTATTCCCATAAAGCCTCACAGGGCCAACTCTAGATTAGTTTACACATCTTCCTCGAGGGATTAGAACATGGGTTGAACTAGCCAAAAAATTCATTAACCACTTTTCCTTCAATATTAAAAATGATGTCACCCTTGCAACATTGAGCACAACCAAACAAGAAGAAGGGGAATCACTTACCTTGTTTTACTAGAGATGGTGAGGCTTTGTTAGCAAATTCCCTTGTCACATTCTTGAAAGACAATTGGTCACCATGTTTGTTGAAAATCTTGACAAAGAGATGATGAGTAACCTACAAATTCAATGTTACACAACTTTTAATGAAATCCTTGAGAAAGGTTTCCTTATTGAAAAATGTCTTATTGCAAAAGGACTAGTCAAGTTAAATAAATAAACTTCAAAGCTCGATAATGATAGAAAAAATACTGGTCCCGAAACAAGAATGTCATGAATGATGGAGTTATTGATGCCAAAATGATAACCAAAGGTCCAATCATTCAACTTAGAGGTCCTTCTGCATCAAATACATCCAATGTTCCAAACACCCAAACACAATGTCAAAAACAAATGCTAAACATGGTCCAAAATAATCAACAATGTATAGGTCCTCCCTGCACCAACATAACATACACCCCCTTGGGTGAACTTATCGAATCCGTCCTTAAGAAAATTTTGCAATCTCATGTCATCACATTACCATATATCAAGAATTATGAACCATTATTAATCAAACTCAATTGGTGGAAAGAGGATGAATACTGTGAATACCACCGTGAGAAAGGACACAAAACAACTAGGTGTTGGACACTCAAGAATATCATCCAAGACCTTATCGAGAATGAAACTGTATCAGTAGGAGATTCACAAGGAAAAAATAATGATGATCACACTATATTTAAAAATCCCTTACAAGACCATGATAAAGGAAAAGCCTCCACTCAAGGGAACAACAATAATGCTAATTATGCTACTGTCAAACATGATTACAACACTATCATCCTTAATGTGAGACCCTTTGATGATTGCATTTCCACTATTACCATAAACAAGCCAAGCTCAAAATTTGCTGTTACTACTCACAAAACCAAAATAAATATTCCATGACCATCTTCCAATTCACAGCCAAAAAGTCAATACAATCTCCTATACCAGCTAGGAGAGACACCCACAAAAATTTCCATTTTGGAGCTCCTCCACATATCACCACAACACAAAGCTATCCTTCATAAATAAATGCAAGAAGTATTCATACCTGCTAACCTAGATGTGAATGAATTTTAGGTCATGATTGGATATCTAGCTATTCCACACCATGTCACCTTCTATGAGCAAGACTTTTTCATGCCAAAATCTGAGCATAACAACCCCTTACATCTAGAAGTTTGTGTTAATAAACACAAGATCAGATGAGTCCTAGTAGATGGTAGAGCTGGTCTGAACATTTACTCACTAAAATTGGTGAAAGAATTGAGATACTCTAAGAATTGTATTGACCCAACCAAGAAAATTATGTTTAAAGCTTATGATGATGTTGAGTGTTCATCCAAAGGTGTAATTTCACTTCCTGTAAGAGTTGTCCCAATCATATAGGACACAATATTTCATGTATTGAATCTGGATTTTCATTACAATATTCTCCTTGGCTGTCCATGGATCCATGCCACGAGGGCTATTCCATCCACCTACCACCAGTGCCTTAAGTTCCCATACAATGACACTGAAATCACTATTCCTGGTAACCCTGACCCTTTTCAATATTGTTCAAACCTAAAAGGAACCATCGAATATCAAGTTCCCATCAATTGAGAGGCCTCACCTTCCACTTCCATCACCACTTCATCTAACTACATTGATATGGAAACTCTTGTCAAACCATATATTCCATTCACCCTAACTTCCGTACCCAAAATCCAGATTCAAGACAAAGGATGTGGCAAATACAAAATGAAGAGTCTCTTTTTCATTGGGAAGCTACCTAAATCACCAAATTCATTTGGAAAATCACATCCTGTGCAACCAAAGGTCATCATCTGTAATCCCCTACAACCTTCACTAAATGGGGGGAGCTAGCCAAAGAATCTTTGGATGAACACATTCTTACATGGTTGTATAAAGAAGAAGAGGTTATTGAATCTAAGAGGTTGCTAGTTGAACAATACCCATTTGAAGGGGTTCTAGATGATGAAACAACAAGGATATGATGGATGCAATGACATTGGCCTCAACATAAAAGGAATGTTGGAACCCTTACAACCTCCTAAGCTAGTAAAGTACCATGGGTTAGGGTTCGTACGAGTAAAATGACTATCCAAGGTATCAGGTTACCTTCGAGTGAGGTTGTCAATGCTTCAAATGATATTGAGACATCTGAGGATTCTTGGGACTTTGATGCCAATTCCAATGAAGATGAATGGGATTCCCTATCCTCTACTACTTTCATGCACCTTGAAAAATTGTTTGGAATACCTAATGAGCCTCCCCTTGAAAAAATATTCAGTCAAATTCTTACAATTAATTCCCCTCTAATCCTACCAAGTCCCCATCCAAAAGTTCCTTTGAAAAGAGAAGAATGGATCAAACACTTTTGGGAAACCATTGATGCTACCCCTTGGGACGATGATGACTCTAACTCCATCCTTACCCTATTTTCGTACACCATGACTCTTGACAATACTGATGATAGCTTACCCCTTGTCTACCCACAACTCATAGATTGGGATCAACAAGAACCACCAAATTTGGACTCCTTCGAGAACAACAATGCAATTGCTAAGTTCATGGGGCTTTGCGAAGGAATACCATGTGGGGATCATTTTTTCATAGAAATTAGTTATGCAACATACTTTGGTGAGGCCGTCCTATCCTATAGTCACAAAAGTGAAAATGAAGAAGGTAAAAATAAAGATAATAGGTCTTTAGGTGAAAATCGAAAGGTGCCTATTGACCGTGAAAAAGTAAAAATAAAGGATGTATCCAAAGGTGAAAAACTCTCTGAGGCACCTGAGGATGGAGGATTGGACTATCTCCCAATAGACCGAGAGAGATCACCATTGCTAATCGAGGAAATAGAATATGTAAACATTGGTACACAAGACAACTCTAGAATCATACAGTTAGCAACATCTTTGACCATCAAGGAAAATCCTGAGTTTACAACATTCTTTTCAGAAAGATAAGTCAATTATGCATGGTCATATGCTGATATTCCTAGGTTGGATCCTGAACTTGTTCTGTAGATCACTTGCCATTGTTGCCGAATGCTAAGCCATATAAACAAAAGTTAAGGAAAATGCACCCATATATTGCACTCTTAGTCAAGGTGGAACTAAAGAATCTCTTGGACATTGGTTTCATCCACTCAATTGATTATGTAGATTGGATATCCAACCTTGTCCCTATCACAAAACCAAATGGGAAAATCAGAGTATGTATAGATTTTAGAGATCTTAACAAAGCTTGTCCTAAAGATGATTTTCCTTTGCCAGACATTGACATCATAGTAGACCTTACCACTGGTTATGAAATGTTATAATTGATGAACGGATTCTTGGGTTACAAATAGATGAGAATTTCTCCTAAAGATCAACCGAAGACAACCTTCACATGCACTTGGGGAACCTTCTATTGGAACGTCATGCCATTCAGACTTAAAAATGACGGAGCTACGTATCAGAGAGCTATGACCACCATTTTCCATGATTATATGCACATCTTTATGGATGATTATGTTGATGACCTCCTCTCAAAATATTTAGAATGAATTATACATTTGGCTATTTTGGATAATATTTTCACATGAATGGAAAAGTATAAAGTCAGGTTAAATCCAATGAAATTTGTTTTTGGGGTCCAATCAGGAAAAATCCTAGGATACATTGTCTCCCGTAGAGGAATAGAAGTTGATCCCACCAAAGTAAAAGCCATCTTAGAAATGCCACCACCAACCAACATCAATTAGCTAAGGAAATTATAGGGAAGATTACAATCAATCCGTAGGTTTATTTCTCAACTAGCTAACAAGATCCATCCATTTGAACACCTTTTATGCAAAGGAATTCCCTTCAACTGGATAGAGAAGTTCCAAGAAGCATTCGATCAAATCAAGAATCACCTATTAAACCCACCAATTCTTGTGCCTCTAATTGATGGAAGACATTTAATATTGTATGTGACAACAACATCAACACCAGGGGCATTGTTAGAACAAAATGATAAGGATGGCAAAGAATGAGCAATTTACTATATTAGTCTCACCCTAGTTGAATATGAGTTGAACTATAGCCCTATTGAGTGAGCATGTCTAGCAGTGGTATTTTCAACATAGAAATTGAGACACTACATGTTGAATCACAAGAAAAAATTGATTGCCAAACTTGATCCTTTGAAATATCTCCTCAACAAAGCAACTCTCACAGGAAGACTAGCTAAGTGGATTATGATCTTGAGTGAGTATGATATTGAGTATGTTGATTGAAAAGAAATAAAAGGACATGTGATAGCTGATCAAATCATAAATGCACCAGTGAAAGTGGATCATCCTTCGATATATGATTTCCTAGATGAATCAATCTTTGTCATAGAAACACCAACAACATGGAAGTTGTATTTTGATGGATCTTACACAAGTCATGGTTCAGGAGCTGGAATTATACTCTTTACACCTCAAGGAGATTCCATTCCCAAGTCATTTCGAATAGCCTTCCCATGCACAAACAACATAGCAGAGTACAAAGCATTGTTAACAAGTCTCTGAATGGCAATAAAATGGAAAATCAAAGAGCTTCAGGCTTATGTGATTCCCAGTTGGTGATAAAGCAAGTTAATGATGATTATGACACCAAGGATGAGAATTTGATGCCCTATAAGCAAATGGTCGATAGTTTCAGACTATATTTTGATAAAATCTCCTTTGAGTAGATACCGAGAAGCCATAACAAAGCAGTTGATGCAATGGCTACAATTGGATCTATCTTGGACATTCCTAATAATGCATCTCAATATGAGTTCTTGGTAGAACAACTATTGATCCCTATGTTCGATGTCCCTAAACTAAAATCATGTGTGAAATTGTTGGTCTTGAATCTCCTTGGGATAAAGACATCCATGCCTATTTGCACGACCAAATTATCCCTCTTGACTTGTCCTCTAACCAACGCAAGACCTTTATCTGACAAGCATCTAAATATGCCATCATTAGACATACCCTTTATCATTGTAGCCTAGATAGTACCCTACTTCAATGTCTCGACTCAAATGAAGCACAAGTGGCTTTACAAGAGGTACATCACCGTATATGTGGAGCTCACTTTGCTGGTCTGACCTTAACCAAAAAGCTCATGAGAATGGGATATTATTGGCCTACTATGGAACATGATGCCTATCATTTTGTGAAGAAATGTCACTAGTGAGATTCATGGAGATCTTATACATGCACCAGCTTAGGAGCTACAACCGCATACTTTTCCATGGCCATTTCCTCAATGGGGACTCGACCTCGTAGGAAAGATCCATCCCACCTCTACTAATGAACATAAGTTTATCCTTGTCGCTACTAAGTACTTCAAAAAATGGATCGAAGCCATCCAACCGACTTACATTACTGGAAAGCAGATAGCAAAATTCATCTTGAATTACATCATTTGTCACTATGGTATCCCACAATCCATCATTACAGATAATGGCCGCTCTTTTAAAAACTAGGTTGTTTGTGAGCTTTGTGAAAAATTTCACATCCAACACCATTTTTCTACCCCATATTACCCCCAGGGTAATGACCAAGCTGAGGCATCTAATAAGACTATTCTAAAAATCTTAAAGAAGACTGTTAATTACGCTGGTCGTGACTGACACCTACAAATCAATCTTGCTTTATGGGATTACTGCACTAGTATTCACACCCCTACAGGAGCCACACCGTATTCTCTTGTCTATAGATTCGAAGCAGTACTTCCTATAGAGGTCGAGTTGCCATCCCTACGAGTCTCTATGCAAGGATTGATTGATCAAGAAGAATATCGTGTATCCTGTCTACATGAGCTAGAATTATTGGATGAAAAGAGATAGAATGTCTTGAAACATTTGCAAGCATATCATAACTACCTTCGACACAACTAAAACAAGAAGGTTTGAACTAGAGCCTTTGACATTGGAGATTTTGTCTTGAAAGAGAACCCAAAGAATCAGACAGATAGAGAAAAGCCCAAAAAATTTGAGCCTAATTGGCTACGTCTTTACATCATCATAACAACCTATGGATTTGATGCTTACCAAATTTCTACTCTTGAAGGAGAACCATTGCCTGGTCTTATCAATAACATGCATCTCTGCAAGTATTACACCTAAGTTCTCAAAGTATCCTCTTAAAAAATCAAAAAAATGAAAAAAATAAAAAAAATACAAAAAAATAAAAAAAATAGTCACCCTGATGAAAACCTAGCAAACAGGCATCCTGGTGACAACAAAAAAATCAAAAAATGAAAAAAAAAATAGTAAAGATAAATAATTCGTCCAAAAGTGAAAACCACTTCAGTGACACTTTGGATAAGTACCATGGTGAAAACCTAGCAAATATGTGCCATGTGTAGTCAGTCTATGCTCCTTCATCTACTATCACTCCATTTGGTCTTTCATCCTTTCCACTCTTCCATTTGCATGTAAAACTTGCCCATAACAAAGCTTCATCATCCTTTACATGGCTTGAGTACCACCAACATTTGGTATCCTGATCATCCTTTGCATTCATCTGCTACTTCCCCTCACACATAATAAAGTGGTCCTACACCTGATTGGGGGAAATTCCTTGACTCACAACTTTAGGGGAAATAACACATGGTATCAGTGTCATAAAACTATCAAAATATGAAAAATTAGAATGCTATTAAAATCCAAAAAAAAAAGATTAAAAAACCATCAAATTCCAAAATAAAATCATAAAACATCAAAATCTAAAAAAATCATATAAACATCAAAATCCAAAAAAAATCATAAAATCCTCAAAATCCAAAAACATCACAAAACTTCAAAACTTCCAAAAATAGATTCTGAGTTTGAGTCCAAGTCTGTGTTAGTCTATGTTAGAGTGGTCAAACTACATTGTCTTTGCACATTTTCTACGTAGGCAAGGCTCATCTTAAATAGGCCCCCAAGACATTAGGTCAGTCCTTCTAGGTTGTCCGAATAAAATCATGACTCAATATTTTGTCGAGTATGGAAAATCCAAGTTGTGTCAAACTACGAGGTCTCTATGTGTATAAAAAAGAAATGCCATCAATTGATGAGCCCCCGAGGCCACCTAGGTCAGTCCTTTAGGGTTTTTCGAGTTTGGTTGTGTTCTTGGTCTGCAAGAAATCTTCATTCAAACCAAAACATGAATTAACAGACAAACACAACCAACAAATCTTCCACCAATATTGAACTATTCAACTTATCACCAATCAATCAATCGATCATCGATCTTATATTGGAATGGGGCATTATGTCATTTTTCTCATTCGGTCTTATCACTTGTCTTTTATCAAGATGCGTCCTCCCTGAGATTAGACTTTGTCAATTTGGTCATTCACCTTAAGCAGGATGTGTCTTTCTTGCAGTTAGGTGTCTTGTTAACATTTTTCACTTGGTCAAATTTATCATATGTACCCCTTTCCTTAAATAGGATGTGTCCTTCCTGAAACAAGGCATTGTCACATCGATCAAACATCAAATCTATCAATCTTGTCAATCTTGTCAATTTAATCTTGCCTTAATCAAGATGTTCTTTCTTGAAATTAGGCATAGTCAATCAAATCAACTCGTCAACCTTTTTCAACCTATCACTAATCCTTGTCATCTTATCAATCAAACTCTGTCATCTTGGTCATCTTGATTAACCTAATCAATCATATCAAACAATCTTATCAAAACTATTGGCAAGCACTATCTCTCTGGCGAACACGTTGTTGGTTTGGATTTGTCTTCTCTTTTTGATTGGTTCTGGGTCATGTTACTAGTTACCTCGAGGATGTCCTATTAAAGGATTTAGAGGGAGGATGATGGATCATGGCCTCTTTTCATTGCTTGCTGTCTATGGTTTGTCTTGGAAAAAAAGACTGGGATAATTGGGTCCTTTAATATGAGTTGGGGTTTTCCTTGTCTTTTGGCTGCTTGTCTCTCGCAAATGGTCACCTTGCACACCTTGGTCTATGTCATACCATGGTGTTTGTGCTCTATTTGCAAAAAATTTGATGCCTGATGATGATAAATATAAAAGCATGAAAGTTGGTCCCTTATCAACTCCCATCTAACCTTCCATCCCCATCCATCCCCCACTTTCCTTTTCCACACTAGCATCCATCTTGTCCACCTCTTTCGTGTTAACATTTCTTTCATTTGCATCTTGACAGAGTCCTGTGACACACAAAAATATCTTGCATACATGATTACATTAGGAAGCATAATATATAGTATTATCATATTATTTCACATTTATTTGTATGAGAAAATACATACACATAAAAGTCATCCATATAGAGTTAGCATGTTATCATCATCTTGACATAATCACATTAGTCTTTTATAACATTATACATTCCATACACATTACATCACATTCATAATTTTAGGTCATTTCATCACATTGCATTCCATACACATTACATCACAGTGCAGTTCATACACATTACATCACATTGCATTGCATTTCACATCACAGTGCATTCCATACACATTACATCACATTACATAATATGGCCTACCATATTGCATATCACATTTTGCATTCATATCAAGCATTTTTCAGCATGACATTTTGCATTATCATACAAAAATTTCATTGCATTAACATTAAATTGCATCTACTTATTACATTACATTTGTAACATTAGGTCATTCCTATTACATCCATCATCCATATATATCATAACAACATTACATCTCATAATCATAAGCATCTCATCAATACATGACATCCATAGCACCATAAAGGTAAATGCATACAACATCATATAGAATTAATACATCATTATAGGTTGCATGAACATCATAAAACATATATCATTATCCATAACACATACATAATAAAAGACTACATATCATATAAAGAACTGCACATCATATAATCGATGCCAAAAATGATATATATTTATCATTCAAAAAAATTTTAGCAGTACAATGTCATAATGTATCTCCCAAGAAAGAGCTTGTAGGCTCGATGGATACAAAATGCAAGTGTTAAAATACCTGAGTCAAAATGGGTCTATCTAGTGCTGCCATGATCCCTAGAGCCCATGGTGTTGCTCTTACCTTGGCTAGCTCCACTCTGAGATTGCTTTCTATGAGAACAACCACTACTGACAACCTCTGAAGTGCTAGGTGCTCGCCGCTTTGGTGGAACTGCCTCCTCATAGAGTTGCTTGTAATACTACTCTTTGTGCCCAATCCTGGCAACCTCTCTAACCATATCCACTGTGGAGCCACTGCAAGTGGAAATAAAGTCTAGGATCCTTTGCTCTGCTTGCTATTCCCTAATAATGGTTGTGTCTCTCTTAGACTATAGGGTGTCTCTCTCTCCCTATAGACCATACCTCTCCCCCTATAGAGCCTGAAGCTTAGCCTCTAATGCCTGCACTCTAGTCTACAGACTCACCAACTCCTGATCCATGTCTCTTGTATCGCCCCTGATAGGTACATCCTCGAATCCCTCATCCCCATGTAGAATCCTCTTGCATAGGATCCACTCCTCATCGCCATCTCCTCCTCCTTGGGTTTCTCCTCATACCCTTCCACCCCCACATCCATAACTGCCACATCTGCTAGCACATCGAGTTGCTCTACCTCGAGCCACTCTCCCCCTGCCTCCACATCTGGCATGGCATCCTCCTGTCTGCCTTCCTCCTCTCCCTCCTCCTCCATAGTCTTCATCACTGCCCCCTCCCACCATCTCCTCCATAATCACCTTGACCACCACCTCCTCTCCCTCCATCTCTTCTCCATCTCTTCTCCCTCTCCCTCTACCTCTCCTACCCCAAGGATCCTGTCCTCATCAAACCACTGGAGCTAGTTGATCTGGATTGGTCAAAGGAATAGGCCTATGCACTTTCCACCATGCATTGTACCCTGTTGTAATGCCTGCATGTGCTAGACCCCCTCTCCATGCCCATGGAAATTCCTATAATCCATCTATGTCCTACTCAACTGTAGCTACTATAATCATTGGGCCCCATGGTGTCACCTCTCTGGATGACCGAGTGAACACTGCTGTACCCTGTGGCACTCCCTGTTGTTCTTTGAACTATCTCATAACCTAGTCTAGCAAGTACACATCAATGATATGCTGTGACTGCATAGTCCACCAAATAAGATATCTCTCCTTTCAACACCATTGTAGATGTTGATCTTCATCAGTCCACTGAGCACAATCCATCTAAGCCCTTCATATGAAGCTAGCCAAAGTATCCAATCCATTTCATCAGTAACCAATATCTCTAACATGTGTTTAGGTGACTCCTCCTTTGTATATATATATACATATGGTATGTTGGCCCCCAACTAGCAACCAATTGGTAGACGGAACACCACAATGTGCTTCCAAGCCCAAAACATCAAAAGAGTGATTCCGTAGCTCATAGACTGTCCTTGCCAATAAGCTATGTCATGAAGCTAAAAGTAAACCATCGCTAGCAAACATGGCCCCCATGCATATAGAGTGTCACTATCCATCATCCCAACTAGCATCTCTCCCCATCCGACTGGAAATCCATGCCCTTGGCAATCTGGAATGACTACCTCAACTATCAGAGTGCATAGTATGTTGTCAAACCACTCATATCGTATAGCCAATGTCTCCCATCTAATCTCATATCGATCAATCCCCAAATCCCTAACATCCTCATATACATAGTAGGTGGTCAAAACCTGATATCCTCGGCCTGGATCGCATTTGACCTACTCACCTCAGATCGATAGTCGTAGGATCCTGTAGACATCCTCCAATGTGATAGTAGCCTCTCCCATAGGTAGATGAAATGAGCATGTCTTAGAATTCCATCTCTTGACAAGTGCAGTTAGCATCCCCCTGTTTTCCCTGATGACGGGCATGAATGTAACATGATATAAGCCAAGATGCCATAGTCTGTGCTTTTCAGCACTAGTCAACTAGTATCACAATCGATAAGTGTCTAGTGGTTGTGACTCTTGTGTATAGATCAGATCAAGATGAACTTGTGCTCAGCATGAAAAACATTGCATCAGTTAAACAACTTATTTAAAACTTACTTGGCACATGTCATAAAATCAAGTTAATCCTTAATCTTGTTATCAATAAATTGCGTCACATAATTATCAATTGCATTGTAGAAGTATCACTTGCATTGCAAAACTATCAGTTGCATTGTGGGAGTCTGATTGTGCACAAATCCTAATCACTTGTGACTTATTTCTACAATTGTGTCATTCCTAATATGATTGTGACTTATCCATATTGATTTCACATAACTATAGCTAGTTGCGTTGCACAGAAATAGTTGCGATTAAGCAAACAACGAATGTGTCGATCCCTAGCAATTGCATTGAAAAAATTCAAATCCTATCCTAAGCATGTTTTTAGCACTTGCATTGAATCCCAGGCAATTGTGTTGAACACAATAACACTTGCGACTCTCCTTGAATGACATAATTGATTGCTAAAATTTTAAACTACCTAAAATTGCGTGAAATAAAAATTTGACAAAATACGTTTGTAGGCACTCACCGGATCTCTTCCACCCTCCGCTCATCTAAATGTTTGCACTCGGTATGCTCTATGCTCGATGTGAGGAACACACTCCATCTTCACTTAGAGCTCCTAAACTCCAAACTCCAAATGTGTAAAATGAGCCTTTGACTTGCCAATTCCCCACTTATACCTCGTAAAAATTAGGGTTTTAATAGGGTTTGTGCTGGCTGCACTTTGCTTAAGCCTTGAAACTGCATTCTGTCTACTTCAAGGGTCCTAAAAGTCATTTCTTTTACCACCATAGCATTTTCTGCCTATTATTTGACTTTTTAGAATAATTTTCAATTTTTTTTGTAAATTTTTGAAAAATTTGCAAAATTTTTCCAAGGGGGCATAGGTCTATCTCATCTTCACTAAGGCATCCTGGGGCATCTTTTGACTAACTTTCTTTGACACAATGTGATAAACTGCATTGTATCAAAGAGGGGCAAAATGTAGACACTAAAAATTGTCCTAGGCCTGCGACTCCTGATTTCTCCATCATTTCCCCTTTCGCTCTTCATGATTAAATAATTTTAATTATTTAATTATTTTCTAAAGTCATAAGTCTTCTATTAGTTGAATAATTAAAATTATTTAATTAATTCATTTCTATCTTAATTCCTCCTTGATTAATTAAATAAATTATATTTATTCAATTATGTCACTAATATCTTTCCTCTATAATTAAATAAACTTCATTTATTTAATTGTTTCCACTTTCAACTATAATTAAATAATTATATTAATTATTTAATTATTCACTGCTAGCTTTTTTGTCACAAATTAATTAATTTTTATTTAATTAATGATTAATCTTTTCTCTCACTTTTTGAATTAAATTTCTATTTAAATCAAAAAGTTAACTCATCTTTTCCTTTTGCAATGAGATAATGTTTCCATTATTTCAAAATGAAAATTCCTTTTCGAACTAACTAATTTTTCAATTAATTTCCTCTTGCTCTTTCACTTCTGATCTTATCCTATCTCGTCTCGATTAATTGCAGTCATTGGTTGAACTAAAAATCAATTGATCTTGACCATCCATTTCATAACCTCCCTCTCATCAATCCTCGTCTATCAATCTTGGAATCTTTCTAGATGATTAATCTCGTCCGTTTGTTCAAATGGTTGTCTATAAAAGAAGCTATTCTCTCCCATTTTTACCTTAATAGACGTTATCTCCAACTTTCTTGCTTACAATTTGCAGGTAATTGCATAAGTTAGACTAAAAATCTAAGGGCATAGTTGGAAAAGAAGGAGAGCCAAGAGAAGGAATCAACTTCAATTGGGAGAGTTCTATTTTATTTGCTTGCATTTTGATTTCTCTCCTTGTTTGTATTCTCTTGTTTTAGATTGGGTTTATAGTTTAGAAGTGTTGGTTGTCACTTTATCTAGGCTAGGTTGATTTCCCCATCTTACAGAAGGTGGTAAGTGATTATTCCCTTATATGTCATTCTATAATTCATTTTTTATATATTAATGTGTATATTTTTTTACTGTATTAGGTGTCCATCTCCAAAAGTTTTTAGAGAGGAGGTCAAGTTAGTGGGTTTGAAAGAAACCATCATTTCTTGCCTCTCCATCGACTTGATAGTCAAGGGGTCGTCAATCCTTCCCTTCCCATGGAAGGGATTGATTATATTATGATTTTTTTCTATGCTTAAATATCACAGATTTGTATATATATTTTTGTATTATCACTATGTGACATTGTATGCTTATATGGCTTTGTTGTAAGCCTATATGGTTTTTTTGTAAGCCTATATGGCTTTCATGTGCATACATTATACTTTTATTGACATATACCATTGTATGCCTAAATAGATTTTTAGTTAATACAATTTTTTTAAATTGATGTTTCCCATATTTTCTATAAGTGATTATTATATGATACATATTTGATTCCTTTTAATTTTTATTTTCTATAAATATGTCATCCTACTATCTAATTTATAGTTATAACACAAATGCTAAGACAATTGAACCTTACCTTGTTTCAAGAATGTGTAGTGTGCATGTGGCAGGTTTTAGTTTGCATGTGCAGTCGTTAAAGAAGGTGTTTGCATGTGCATCTGGAGCCTTGCATGCATGTAGTCATGTAGAAGGTGACACATGGTATTTCTAGGTGTACCATTTTGAAAGCATTTAATTATGCACTATAATCTCCTATATATTGATGTGTTTGGTTTTGTAGTTGTATGGTGACTCATTTACATGCAATATTATGTTACTAGAGTTATTATATAATTGAAACACTAGTATTCTCCTAAAATAAAATTTATTTGCAAGTGTACGTAACCATATTTTTATTGTAAAAAATTGACAAGATTCTAGAGTGTGGGGTTTTTCTCCTAAAATGGTTTTCGCCACACATATCTTGTGTTGTGTGAATTTATCTGTGGTGATGTTTTTTAATATTTCTTGCAATGTGCATCGTCTCACTGTAATTAAAAGGTTCTTCTAAATTTTTCACTCTCTCCTCTATATTGGTGTAGGAAGTTGTTTTCACTTACTGTGCTTCCTTTTCAGTTCATATCAAGGCTTGGCCAGTTTTCGTGTCATTGTTGGGTAGAGGGTTTTTTGTATTGATCTTATTTGAGTGTGAGTTTATTGCAAAGTATTTTGTGACATTATTGAAAGAAGGATATAGATAGCACATTTCGAAGAATAGAGATCAAAAAATTTAACAAAGGAAACATTGAGATGTGGAAGCTCAAGATAGAAGAAATGCTTGTAGACTAAGATATGTGGATTATTGTATCTACATGAAGATACCATTGGGCATTAAACAAGAATATTTGGGATCTGATGGATTAGAAGGCAAAGGGTATGATAAGAATCTATTTAGATGACTTTGTGCTTTTAAGTGTTCATGAAGATAATATTGTTGAAAACAATTGGAATAAACTTGCTCAAATTTATAAGGTTAAATTCCTAGTAAATAAGTGTTCCTACAAAATAAAATTTCTTCTCTAAAGATGAAAGAAGCAAGATGTTTCACATATCATCTTAATGCACTCAACATTCTTGTTTTCCAATTTAAATCCATTGGTGTAAAGATGAAGGAGGAGGATTATTACATAATTTTGTTGTGTTAATTTCTAAACTCTTGGGACCACCTTGCCATGGCCATTGAGAGTACCACTACCACCTTTAAGATGGATGAAATAGTTGCATCATTACTTTCTAAAAAGACTTCAAGAAAATATTTGTAAATGACTAAGAATGCCCTTGTTGTTTGTGGCAGATCAAATGAGAAAGGAAAGAAGAAGGATACAAAGCAAGAAAATTCTTGATCCAAATCCCATGGGAGACCTAAGTCTTCTAGAAAGTCCAAGGTGAAGTGATGGAATTGTGGAAAATCTATTCATTTTTGTAAAGAGTGCAAGGAGGAGAAGAAGAATAAAAATAATAACTTATATGATTCTAAATCCTCTCAGGATGATGGTGAATATTTTGTTGCTACCTTAGAGAATCATGCATTTCAAGATGTGTGATTGATTAAATCTAGTGTATCCTTCCACATGACCTCGTGCATTAGATTTAATTCTCAAAGTATGAATAATTTTATGGTGGGAAGGTCTCCATAGGTGATGAATCTCACCTAAAGATAGTTGGTTGCGGAAGTGTTAAGATTCAATTATCGAACAATAGAGTGAAGGGGATTGGTGATGTGCTACATAAACCTAGTTTGGCATGAAACCTACTTTCTATAAAAAAGTTGAATGATGTGGTTGTGCAAGTTGTTTTCTAAAATGGAGGATGTAAGATGATGAGTGGACCTATGGTGCTTACTAAGGGTGTTTAGATAGGCACTTTATTTCATCAGGGTACATTCCTAATTAAGTGAAATAGTTCTTCTATTTATACTCAAAGAAAATATCTTTAGAGTCTTCACCTTACCATCAAAATAAGTAGTAAAGAAGAGTGTTGCATCTACTTTTGATGGTAATGTTTTTGGGTTTTCTAAGGGTTCTCATGCTTTGGAAATTAAACTTCCAGTTGAGAAGACAATGTTATGGTACCAAAGACTTGGTCATAGTAGCGAGAATGGTCTTAGATTCTTGAAAAATAAAAGGCTCATTGAGGGGTTAAATGATTGTAATCTTGAGTTTTATTTTTGTAAACATTGTATATATGGAAAACAAAGACATGTTCAATTTTATTTCAATTCTCATAAATCTTCTTGGATGTTGGGATAAATTCGTTTTGATGTGTTTGGTCTTGTTAATGTTCCATTACTATCTATATCATTTTATTTTTTATCATTCAATGATAATTATATAAGGAAATGGGTACATTTCCTTATAAGTAAATATGAAGTCTTTAGTTGGTTCAAAGAGTTTAAGAATTTTGTTGAGAACCAAACTAGTTAAAATTTTAAGTTTTTGAGGATAATAATGGTGGTGATTTCTATTTTCTAGATTTTGGTACAAGTTATGTAAACATGGAGGTGTGGTCAAGAAAGAAGCTCTCATTAAGACATCTTCACACTCTTGGTTGTGATACATGTGCTCATGTATTGAAGGAGAAGAGGTCCAAGTTGGAGAACAAGGAAGTTAAGTGCATCTTCATCAGCTATGGTGTTTGTGTGAAAGGGTACATGATTTGGGATCTAGTGGTTGGGAAAGTTCTCTATAGTAAAAGTTTTATCTTTAGATAGATGAGTCATTCCACTAATTTTTTGCCTCTAAAGAAACATAAGAAAGAAGAAGTGGTTTAGCTTCTTCTTAACGTTGAGAAAGTTGAACCAAAAACACATGATGAGCTTGATGACGAGGAGATCCCTAGAAACTTTGAAAGTTTAGAAGAAGATGAATCTCAACCTTAGCTTTTGAGGAGGTCCAATCAGATTAGTCAAAAAATTGAAAGGTTTGGTTATTGTTTGTTGGATTATAATTGTATTTTTTCTTTGAATGCTATTACTAATGAGCAAAGGAATGTAAATGATTCTATGGGTATGAGTGATGTAGATTCCTAGATAAAATAAATGGAAGAATAGATGAATGCATTAAAGAAGAATGACATATGGGATTTAGTACCATTTCTTATGGACATAAAATTTTTGGTTGAAAGTGAGTGCTCAAGAAGAAGTTTGATCCTAATGGTAGTGTTGAAAAGCATAAATAAAGGTTGCTAGTGGAGGGTTATTCATAGGTAGAAGGAATTGATTATGATGAGATATTCTATCCTATTGTAAAGATGAAAAGGTCATTTGGTTCTTGTTATCACTTGCTATAGCTCATGATTTTGAATTTGAGTAGATGGATGTGAAGAAAAATTTCCTTCATGGTGACTTGGAGGAAGAAATCTGTGCCATAACTTGAGCATTACATTTTGAAATTTAATTAACATCTAGTTTGCAAGTTGAAGATGTCTGTGTATGGTATGAAGTAGTTTCCTTAGGATGTGGTACCAAAATTTTGATGACTTGTATTGAGTTTTGGATTTTTGAGATTGAAATTAGATCATTTTTTTAATTACAAGATTGATAATGATCTTATTATCATTATTGCTTTATATGTTGATGATATGTTATTCTTTGGGATTGTTAAGAGTTTGATTTCTAATTTTAATTCTCATTTTTCAATAAATTTTGAGATGAAAGATCTAAGGCTAGCTAGGTGCATCTTGGGAATGAAGATTAGAAGAGAAAGAGCTAGTAGAAATATTTGGTTTATCTAGAGTAAGTATGTGAACTTGATGTTGGAGAGATTAAACATGAAATCTTATATATCCTTGCTTGTTCCTATTTTGCAAGGGACAAATTTATTTGTGGAGGATTGTCCAAAATATCCTATTGAGTTGGATGACATGACTGGAGTACCTTATGTGGGTGTTGGTAATTTTATGTATACCATGGTCTATACAAGACCATATATTGCCAAGTAGTCGGATTCCTTAGTCAATTTATAACTAACCTTGTATAATGTACATTAGGATGTAGTAAAGAGGGTGTTTAGATATCTATAGGATACTTTTGAGTATTCCCTATGTTTTCATGGTTATCCTATAGGACCTCAACATTTAGATAGTGTTCATCAATATGTGGAATTATATTGGGCAGGTGAAATTCATAGTAGAAGAGCTACTGCTAGATATGTTTGGTGGTGCTATTAGTTGGATGAGTAAGCAAAAAGTTGTAGTTGATTTATCCACAATAAAATAAAACTACATGGAAGCCACTCATGCTTGTAATGAAGCCATTTTTATTAAGAGATTATTTTTAGATGTTGGGCTTGATGCAAGTTTGATCACGATTTGTTATGACAATTAGAGCTTCATATGTTTGGAAAAGAATTCGACCTTCCACATGATAAAAAGAATATTGATGTCCAATACCATTTTTTTCATGACATGGTAGAAGATGGAAAGGTAAAGTTGGAAAAAATAGACATTTTGACAAACATTGTAGATACCTTGACAAAGCCTGTGAGCACAAACAAGTTCAAATGGTGTTCAATTCTATTGGCCTCACAACCCATAGTAGTTGAAATCATTTTAATTCTATTGGAAGAGCTTCAAAGGTGTTAAAAAACTAGGAGAATATTAGGAATAAGGTGTCTCAAATTTTGATAATTCCTAGCATGATTATTCATTTAATTATTATTCATTTCCTATTCTATAATTATTTTATTCTCATGTCTAGTGATGTCATTTTGTGGGAGTGACTTATATTTGTGTCACCATTCATGTAAGGTGACTATATCCTATGAAACCCACATGAGAAATAGACATCCCATTTAATAGAAGTTAACTTATGGAATTTGGTATTTTAACTATGACATTGGTGTAAGAGTTAGAGATGGAAACTTCTATGACAAGTGGAGTTGTGCATGTTTGGTGCATTACATGCAATATTAAACATGCACAGATGTAGGTACTTTGCAAGTTAAGTGGATGCATTGTATGCGTAGTTTTCATGTGGTAGGTTTTAGTTTGCACGTGTAATCATTGAGGAAGGTATTTGCATGTTCATCTTGAGTAGATTGCATGCATGCAGTCTCATAGAATGTGACGTGTGGCATTTCTAGGCATACCATTTTGTAAGCATCTAATTATGTATTGTAAACTCCTATATATTGAGGTGTTTGCTTTTGGAGTTGTATGGTGACTCATTTATAGGTACTACTATGCTACAAGAGTTATTCTAGAATTGAAGCACTTGTATCTAGTCTTGAAAGAAACTTTATTTACAAGTGTATGTAACCATATTATTTACCATAATACATTCAGTAGGATTTTGGAGTGGGGTTTTTATCATGAAAGGGTTTTCCTCATGTATATCTTCTGTTTTGTGCATTTATTTGTGGTGATATTTTTATATTTCCAATAATGTACATCTCCTCACTATAATCAAAATGATATTCTAAAAAAATGCACTCTCTCCAAGTAGTGTATTGGTGTAGGAAGTTATTTTTCTTACCTTTCTTCCTTTTATTTTAGAGTGTGGATGCTCAATTTGTCAACATAACAATCGTTCCCTAAATATTAAATTGACATAATATGAATGTGAAATAGAATGCTTTTGAAGTGATGAGAAATGGGTTTGATTCATATATTTTCAAGAGAATCAAATGAATGGTTAGGATTAAGTTTGGAATCTTAAATTTGATCCATGAATAGGGGAACTGATGAAGAGATGTGGCAAGCATGAGAGACTTGAGAATAATTTCAAATTTTAATTAAAATATTATTATTTCTCAATTCAAATTGACCGGAAAGTTAACAGTTTTGATTGACAAGTTAATTGTGTGCATGGAGGAGTTGATTGAGTGCATTAAAGAATAAGGTTGAGTTGACCATTTTCATGGAATAGTTAACTGATTGCATGGATGAGTGAAGTGGATTTTCTTGAAGAGTGGGCTTGAGAGTAAGTTTGAGTGAATTGATTAGACTAGGTAGTCAACTAAGTGAGGTGGAATTTGATCATTTTTTAATTAATTAATTAAATTATTGGTACACATGAGGTGGAAAATAATATTACATTAATTAATTTAATGGATAATGGGTAAAATAAATACATAAATAAATGGATAATTATGAATAAAGGAATAAGTAATGGATAATTTATTTAAATTAATGAATAATGGTAGCCTAACTTAATTCAATAACGGGGAATTATTTAATTAAATCATTAGGAATTAGGAGTCCTAGGTGATGAACGGGCGATAAGGTGATAATGTGTGTGGTTTAGGTGATAAATGGATGATTAGGTCCTAGGTGATGAATAGATGATTAAGTGGTAAGGTGTACAATTGGTAGGATAAAATGATGAAGGTGAAGTTTAAATTATTTAGGTGTCTACATGGATGTTGAAGTAGCTAGTGGTAGAAATTATGAAGGAGTTTTGTAATAAATGGATCTAATTTCTCCCACTATCAATTATTTTTAAAAGCAACAATTCACTTTATAAATCAATAGTTAGTAAATTATTTTATTAGCACGTTATTAAGTATATTTAGTTTCTTATTATTCATATATATATTTTTTTAATTTGATTTGATACAGTTGATTGTGATCTAGTAAAATCATCCATGCATGGAAGAAATTTGTAACAATATGCAACTTTCTATGGAAGCATAATCTTTCAAGACCTCTCTATATATGAGACATGTCTAATGGTTTTATAATGAAAAACAAAGAGTTAAAATTTTATCTACAATGTTTATCTATTATTTTTTATGTTATATCAATTTGCATGATTGTTGTAGTTCTCTAGTACTATTTTTATCCCCATCTCCTTCATTTTGGCTACATCTTCATGATAAAAGGCCCTTGAAAGATCCTTTGCACAACCTATCTATTCTTTATTTAATTAAAGAATCGCATCTTATTTCATATCAACGACTTATTTTTTATTCTTGTACTAATTTATTTCTTCACGGATTTAAATCCATTTGCACTACTAATATTTAAGCTAAATAGATGCTTAGATGATTTATATTTTCTATAGAGTTGGAACTTTTCAAAAGTTCCTTTTAGGAGGAACCCATTATGGTAATGATGGATGCATCATAAGATATAAACAATAACATGCCATAATTTGAAATAAATAAATTGTCATTTCTCATACTAAGCTCCTAATGCAAGATTACCTATAATTACTGTGGATATAAATTTCCTCGAGTTCCCTTTAGGTTGTTTATATTTTTTATAGGTCTGACCCATGCCTTATATGTTTGAACATCATTGGGTCCCTTTTTGATGAGCTTCGCCCACTATCACCACATGTTTGCCTGGAGCTCCTCACAGGAATTTCTTCCTTCGCTCTTCTATCGTCCCCCACCATGCTTCCACGTGTCAACATCGTGAGCACTTGAAGACTGATTCCCTTCACTTTTCAATTGGGCTCCATCCGCATGCCACGTAGCATCAATCCACATTCACTTTTTGGTGGACCCCACAGTCAGTGCTAATAATGAAGACTCCTCCATGTGTCTTCCCCGCGTGAGTTTTCATCGCAAGGAGGGGGGAATGAACCACATACCTCGACTTATCGCCATGTGTCTCCTATGCAGGGATTTCATTGAGAGGAAGAAAGGAACACACAATGAGCCCCACCATGTTGCCACTTGTCTTAATTGCCTCCATGGGTAAGTGACACATGTCTGCGCGAGGTTCTGCTGGGACCACCACCATCATTGGAGGGGATGCATTTGGTTTGAAAGTGACCATGTTCTATGGCTCAAATCTTTTTCTATTGCAATGGCCAAGAGAAATCATTGCTCTGGGCATCATTGTTCATGACAAGGGAATATTCTCTGTTACTAACTCGCCAAGCGGTGGGATTATTTTCTACATATACTGCTTCTTCCTTTAGAAAATGAGTTCAGAAGATACAAAAAAAATTGGGAAAGACACTAGGCCTTTTTGTATTGTTTTAGATTATTGTATGAGACTCACATATTGTGCATTGTTCAACCTTTTTGTTTTCTTAAGCTATTTGACAAAACATTATACCATGCCATTACTATACTAAGTTGTTTATTTGTAGAACTTCTATGATTTCAATATAAGTTGTTGATTTAAACCATGTCTTTGACTCTTCTTTTTAGTAAATGTATATGGGAATTATTTTATGTTATTGGATAAATCATTTAGGTTTTCATCTTTGATTTCTGTTATTCTAGGACTTAGCAGATTGTTGAACAGGCCCTTAAATCACATCCAAAAGATAGATTTACCGTGCCTACATCTACATCTTGGCACATTGCCTTAGTTAGATCTTTATTTTTTATATCTTCTTCCTTTTTCCATTCTAAAACCCCAATTACGGAAGAAGCTGACTTCTTTAAAATCTTGAAGACCACTCAGTTTAGCGCAATTGGTCCCCCCATTAACTGAGTTTCCCATAAGGCTGTTACCTTGTCATTTTTTTGCATCAACAATTACTTGTAAAAATAATTAGCACAATTTGATCTAACTTTGAAAAAATGTTACAAATTAGGATCCTAGGAAACTAACCATTACATATAAAATATAAATAAATAATTTAATAGGAATTATATCTATAGTAGAAAAATAACACATTATATAGAATGTACATGGGGAAAAACTTTCTAGATAAAAAAATCCCACAAAAAACATAATTTATTATTGAGGAAACTTACAATAAGATTTGTATAAAACAAACATACCAAGAACCTAGGTTTTATAGTATATTTTTCCTTCCTTCTTCCCTAATGACCTCATATGCATACAAAATGTATTTATTAATATAAATCTTATGCTCTATAAGTGCCTTCACTCACACACATATTCAAAATGTGATACACATTCAATGTGATTTCCATATAAAGGTAATCCAAAGGAAATGGCAAATATATTTGATTCTAAAATTAGCCTTCATTTAATATTATAAGGATAAACCTTATAAGTTAAGTATCTTATTAATGTTATCTAGAGTATTTACATTAAATGTAATCCCTGGATAAATAAATTATTCTCTAGTTCAATTTGCCTTAAATTCTACTTCATGATGACATTGCTAAGGACTCCTTGAAATATTTGGGGAAACACAAGATTAATAGGCAACTAGATCATGATGCTTATTAGGTCCTTTGAAGAAGTACCAAAATATAAGTAGGCATATAATAAATTATTCAAGAATTTCCAAACAAAAATATAAGATAGGGAGAAGAATTACATTGCAATAATTTTGAAATATGAAAAGGAATAGATTTTGTTTGTATGGAAGTTGGATAGTGATGAGGGTACTCCCCTTACAAAAGAGCTCACACAGCTAAATTAGAGAGATAAACATAAAATGCAAAAAGAAATAGTTGCTTTTTATTATCTTGATGAAGTGAAATTACAATACTTAGAAAATAACATACTACAACCACATGAGCCTTCTCATTACAGAAATCTACAAGCCAAAAAGCATGATCTACACTACCATAGCTCCCTTCTGTAACCCTTGTTCTCCCTCTTTATCCAAGAAGTGTAACTGCCTTAGAATATTTTGGAAAGTGTAACCCCATTTTGGTGCTAGAAATTCCACCGTCCATTTCTTGCTCTAGAAGATTATTTATTTATTTTATATTTATATATTTACAACTTCTCGAGGTCATAAATCTCAATCTGACTGTCAATTTTTCAATTGTAATATATCATTGGAAAGCTTGTGAAGAGATCTACAACCATTTTTCGCTAGATCTAAAAGATTAAAGATTTTGCACCTTGTTCCAGGGCTTCAAAGGGCCTCAATTTTTTAGTTTTAAACTTCATTAAAGAAATTCCCTGAGATGAAAATTTAATATCTTCCAAATGGTATAGGATTTTGAGATGATTCTTTCACCAAAAATCTTATTTCCCAATTTCAATCCTTGGGGTCAATTTTCATGTCCATAGGAACACACATATGTTGACTTACTAAAAATAATAGGTGACTATTTTTGGTTGTTTCAAGCTTATAACTATCCCAAAGACTGCATGAGTCACCACGAGCCCCAAAAAAACTAAGGAAATTGCATACAAAATGAAAATACAATATTTTTGGGTGACACAAGATTTCCCTTACACCATTGGATGCTCTTGCATTAGACAAAACCTAGGGTTTCATAGGTACCTAGTTGCCATAAGAGGTATCTATAGACCTAATTGATGCCAATGACCAAGAATTGTTGGCTTTGCCCAAGGATCATAAGGTAGAAATATTTAGAATATATGATATATTCAATGAGAAAGAACTAAATAAGAGGTTCAAGAAAAACTTTGAAATAAGGAGGTGGAAAAACAAACCCCTACACATCATGATCTGCTTCCACCAACCATCATAGAATTATTTGGCTCTACCCACAACAAAAAAAGGAAAAAAAGAGAGGGAAGTGCAAAGGCTAGATAGGTTGAAAACTATCTCCCCTTTTTTTGAAATCAAATATTCAAAGACACATCAAGCCTTAGGAGAGGTAGAATAATACAAGAAGTCCCCACAATATATAGTGAAAATAAAACTAGCTACAACAAAAGAAATACTTCAAATGAGCATAGAGAAGAAAAAAGTAGAAGTCAACCCATCACATGGAAAATATAAAAAATAAAGAAAGAAGCTAAACACATATAACCAAGGATTTCTTAGAAAAGTTAATAAAATTAATTAGAGAAAGAAGGGAAGAAGTAATGTAAATAGAGGAGAGCAATAATAAATATTCTTTAGAATAGGCTTATAAAGAACTAAAGTTGTCACCTACTAGTAGAGCACAATTAGAGAGTCTACAAAATATTAAAAACTAGGAAAACATATGATAGTTAACTAGCAAAAAAAGGTACGAGAAGAAGAGACAAAAAATAAAATACTATGTCCAATAAAGGGATTGATAGTTGAAGAATTAGTCATAGATATAAGATAATATGATATAAGAAGAGATGGAATGAAAGGAATAAGAAGTAGAAATGAGGAAAATAATAGTGTTGGGATCAATAGGTGAAGGAGAAAATACCAAGCAAGAATTTGATATAAAAATTCTAAAGGAGTTCCTATAAGAAGAGAAGATGTAGCACCCCTCTGAATCAGTCTCTTTGGATTTCTGTGTAAGTGCTATTTGAGATTTCATTGTTAATCATGTCATTGAGTTATGTGAGCAGTGGAAAGAGGATGTAGGGTCCCTCTATTTCGGTCATCTTTGGATTTCAAGTAAGCTTGTTTTATAGTGTACTTAATAGTTTTGTTCAAAACAGTTATTTAAATTGAGAATTGTTGTGCTGTGGTAATTTGAATAAATTCGGAAAATTAAATTAATAATTAAAAATAAAATTGGAAACTAATATAATATAAATTATATGGGTTTTAATAAATAATTAAGTTGTTAAGAGAATGTTATATATATATTTTATTTTATATAATTCTTCTGAAATAAAATACATGCATAGTATGCTTATAAGAAGATTTCAATTTATTTATTTAATCATTAATATATATTCATATGACTTTGTATGCCTTAATTTGGATAATAATAATTTTTATAATGTAAGCGTTAAAGTAGATGAATGGGCACCTTCAGTTTTTAACGTAGCTTGGAAATACGTTTTGTCGAGGGTAATTAGAGTTTAAAATAAACATTTACCTTAATAAATGTTATAGTGTCGTCCTTGTCACGTGAATGGAAATTCTATTAGGAATTTGTTTCCTTTTTACTGCCCTTAAGGAAGATAACAAAATAGAAATTCATATATTTAATGGCATATATTATGTCCCAAAGTTATAATTCTGGGTAAAAATAAAAGGGTACACATCATGACAGCTGGGGAGGAATATCCTGCTTTTCCCACCACGTTTCTTTGAGGCATTCTGTCAGTCAGCTACGTGCCTTGTCTTTGTGTCCTCCTTCTGCATGCTTTATCTTGGAAAGGCAGCTGGGCATTCGGGGGGAAGGGAGGATTATTGGGAGAGTACGCTGGAAGATGCTTCATAACATTCTCCTGCAACTCTGTCCAGAATTTTCTAATCGGCATCATTGACAGCACGACACGCTTTGTGCATATTCTTAAGGTTATAAGTATTTTTGGAATCTACGAAATCTGGAGGTAAGTTCCTGACCACATTTTCAGTGATTTCTATTCCTTTCTTGCTTTTGGATTCTATACATGACCGTTTGTTCTTATTTGTTGTACTTTATTTCACTCTAAAACAAGTCTGTGGATATCTGTTAAATAAAGACGTAGTTTTTGAGTTTTCATGGATCGCTGTTTTTTTTTTCTTTTTTCTTTTCTTCCTGCTCAATGTCATATCTTTGCAGCTCATTCCTTTCCACACCCATTATTCTTTCATGGATCCTACACCCTGTTTCAAAGTGTCCATTTTAGCGAAGGCAAAGATGATGCTGGGAAAGGTTGTGGAATTTGTTCTTACACCTACTGAGTTGCATTTATTTGTAAAATTTTCTAAATTAGCACAGGGGTCCTTTGTTTTCCGTTCACTAATTTAAAAACACTAAATTAAATGATCTCTTTAAATATCATGCGTTTTAAATTGAAAGACCATTTTGCTCATGTATTTTTTTATGTAAATAGGATAAAGATTACTTACTGAAACATGCTGTGAGATTAAAACTGATTTGGATAGGTATTGTTTTAACATTAACAAAGCATACAACACATAAGACACCATAATGTACACAAAGAGTTGAAAACAACAAAGCAGAATAAGAAATTAGCTGCCAGGATAGAGAACTGGTGATATGGACCCTTCTTTGAGCAGGCTAAATGGAACTATGAGATTAGGGGATGAGTACTGGTTGAAAATGGTCAAGCACAGGCAGAATACCTTAGAACCAAGCATGCATAATAATCCGTCAGTCTAGCATGTATGCAGCCAGTGAAGCTCCATTTTAATGAGTTTAGCTGGGATGTCTTTTCTTTATTAATGGATATTTGTTGGGCATTGTGTTCCGCTCCCCAGCTGGTAATAACCTTTCACTTCTCCCATTTGGTCAGCTGCAGCCTGAAAAATAAGAGAATTTTTTTTAGAATATGTTTATTAAAATAAAAATTGCTGTCAAAGTTCCTAACAATGAGCACATTAGGTTTTAACATTAGACTCTACGTAGTTAAGTATATGTCAGCATAATCAAAATATAATGTATATATTTATTTTATTTTATTTTTATAACCTCATGCAAATCATTGGTCTGTATTGCCAATTTGCGATACATCTCTTTTCCAGTTTACCAGAAAATATTTTATATGTGCAATGATTTTGGCTTAAAAAGGATTAGGCTTATAAAATTTCATTCCACCCGTTTTTTCCGTACTTTCTATTTAGTGCTATTCTTAAAACTATCTTATCATATAATTTATAACAAAAATGTTATAGTATTAGAATTCACTATGTTTTATTAAATTATTATCCTATAATTAATAAGTGTAATACTTCGTTTAGGAGTTATGAAAGGAAAGTGGGGAATTTCCATTCATGGCTCCACGTTTACTTCCTTTATAAGCCCTTTCTTAAATACAGATTTTTTAGTGACCTTTTAATCATGAATAAAAACAAAGAAAATGACTATTCCTTGGGGATGGGAAAAGTAATAGATTTAAATCAGAACTATTCAAATAATTAGATTCCTAGCATATTATTTATATAAAGGAAGACATATTTTGGGTTTTGTTTTGTTTTTCTTTATATAAGATAAAATAAATTAGATAATTAGTAACATAACTTTTTAAAAGGGAAGGTATCCTTTTGGTATTTTAAATGGTATATTTTTCTTTAAAGAAAATTATATGGAATATTTATATAAATAAATGTATTTAATAATATTATTGATAATAGTAAAAGGCGTTTTACCCCGCGAATAATGATTTTAATATTACTAGAAGTAAATCTAGAATTCGGTTAATTTAGTAAAAGAGTAAATGTATGTTGGTTGGGTAATCTTCATGGATAAATAATATAGACATAGGGTTCACACGGCGGGGCATTACACATTGGTATCAGAGCATAGGTTCTAACATTGGGTACTATGGTTTCACTTGAGCCCACTAGGCCATCCTTGCTATTTGTACTCTTATGTGTGTATTCCTTTCTTTGTTTTCCTTGACTATACTGAGTGGTTTGTGTTTAGGGAAAACTAGGTTGACCCTAGAGGTAGATAAGATATGTTCTTCTCTCCATCTGTTCTTCCTATTATAGATGACTAAATAGTTCTTCCTATTATAGATGACTAAATAGTTGTTAATTATGTTAGGAATGAATATGGGATACTCTATCTTAAGTATGTATTTATGACATGGAGTGGTGTGGGAGTTTAACCACTCTCTTGTATAAAAGATAAATCCTTTTCTATTCTAAATAGTGAAATATGGATTTGTGTTGGGTGTATTGCAATTTTATTTAGTATGGATCAAGGTATCCAGGAATTAAAAGCTTGTTGATGTGATCATTGAATTGGAATGGAAAATGTTCTTTTTCCTTCTCTCTCTTCCTTGTCATGAGAAGAAGGTAATCTAGAAGATTCTTAGTAAGAGTAATTAGTTTTGATCATTAAGCATAAATTTCATAATTTTTCCTTGGTAAAAGGAATGGGAGTTAGAATAAGTCTTGGGTGAAAAGCTTCATTTGCATTATGTATAGATGCATAAGTAGACATTGTAAAATCATCTTAGAAATGTCATAGTAAGTAATCCTAAATGTCCTATTTAATGCAATGATAGTGGTTTAGTATATTTGATGCACGAATGGTAATGATTTTGTATTAAGCTATCCTCTCATGATCTGGTGTAATTTCTATGTTCCTAAATTCATGGGAAAATTGATGAAATTATTAGGGTGGAATAGAGATGTTAGAATGGCTCAATCCAATATGGTTAATGATTTAATTCTTCCTTAATTAGAGTATGGAAAAGAAAATGCATTTGATGAAATAGTTATAACATGGAAGTGGTATAGTTGTTGAGATAAGTTTCTATTATGTGCTGCTCGTGATGAATAATTATGATTTTATATATGAAAGAAAATGAGTCTGATATGTTCATCCTTAAGTATATGTAGTGGTAGCTAGTTTGTAATATTGAGGAAGTGAATGTGAATTTGTTAAGTGGAGTTGTTATGTGATCATGAAGATCTTGAAATTTACATTTAGCATCATGTGATATATGGAAAAGAGGAACATGAAAGAAAAGCTAATGATGGGTTATGGATATATGTGATGATATGAATCACATGGATTATGGAAGTAAATGTACTTATGGAATTGCGTATATAGTTGTACCCCCTGTAAATGTGAGAAACCAGTAACTGTGCATTGGTTGAGTGTTGTGATTACCTTGTACTTGCTTTGTGGTCCCATAACCCACAGGTCAAAGGATGGTGATACAGTGTACCCATCCATTCAGAATATGTTGTATTTGGTGTGGAATTAACCATACCATTATGTATGTTCGTATGTTTGTTACCTGATTGAGGGCCAACCCACGTGTGGTTGAAAATCCATATATACATAAGAGTAGCCAAAAGATAGTTTCATAGATTCTTTTCTTTTGGTTCTCAGCCCCTCAATCTGTGGAGGGGTAGTAGAAGTCACAAAGTTTTCTTGGGCGGAGTGTGCAGCATACGCATATTGCGACGCAGAGCGATCTTAGCTCAACCGATCTCAAGGAAACATACCCACTACTTCCCCTTATGATGGATCAGGGTACTTGATCCATATGTGCTAGCCTAAACCCCACAGTTTTGAGTACAACAACATTGGATTGTTAGTTTATGCCTGGCCGTCCGTAGGGACGTTGAGATGGCATTAGTGAGTTAACCTCGTCTGTATGAGAGGTGAAGCTCGAGTAGCCCCATATTGATATACTAATATATGTATTGTACCCACCATATCTGCACGTGTTCCGACATGATGCAATGGATATGATGCCACACCCCACTGATGTTCCGACACAGTGCTGGTGATGATGCCGTGTTGTTGATGGTAGCGAGCTGGGCTCGAGGACACGATGCCACATGCATAGACATGTGAAGGTGCACTATGAGATTGTGTTATGATAGCCTACTTGTGTGATGAGCGTAATGGGGCCTTACACACTTGTAGAGGGATACTCGTGTTTGCTTTCGATAGTGTTGGGTCGGTTAGCATATGGGTATGTCCTAGCCATGTATACCTCTGGCTACGGCGAGTACCTGCGTGTGCCTTCTCCACGAGGTATCGCTATGCAGGATGTGTTCTGCGCGTGCCTACTTCCGTGGAGCCACATACACATTGCCATGCAGCATATGACCAGTGCGTGCCTTCTCCGACTGGCGTATGACCATGTCGCGTGACGACGCGAGGCAGGGTGTAGCCGAGGAGCACACTCTGGTTCATGTGGATGGCGTGTTCACTCCGCACCACATGAGGGCTACTGGTATAGCCGAACGATGTTCCCTCCTTCCTCGTTTGGTGACTAGTATCTAGTCACGTAGTGTTGTATTGTGCAATTTTGGAGATTGAGGACTTTTATATGATTATTGATGATTTTTTTTTTATTGAACTTGAAGGCTAACATTTTGTTTATGTTTGTTTGTAATGGTTTAGCCACACTTTGTGACCTTATTCTCTCGTAGCCCTCATGGTTACATTTGATTTAGGGTTGACATTGCACGCATTTCTTGCTTTATTGTTGAAATTGAATCTTATTTGATGGTTATTTATGAATTTGATGGCTAAACTAGTTTATCATTATTGTTTTGAGGTCAGCCATGTGTTGTATTGTGATTCCTCTCCAAGTTCGTATGAGGCGGACTTGGTGAGTGTATACGAGGAAGCAGACGCGGGGAACCTTGAGGATGGGGGTATGTGAGGCTATTTACAGCTAGGACCCACTGCCCACCTATGTGTGATGACTATCTCTTGAAGGCTAACCACCTTATACAACAAGAGGTAGGTCATTGTGGTCTTGCTTGGATGGTCTCACCATGTGTGGTGGCCTAACACCATCAAGCCACTGAGTGTGAGATATGGATTACGTGAGATGGATATTGGCTCTTGGCTCATGGTTTTGATATCATGGATTAGTATGCTGCTTTTCAGCATCCAAATGGACCCTTGTGTAGCCTTGTAATGTTAATCCCGGTGATGTGAGTTTGTGTGTATGTGTAGTGTGGATATTAAATTATAAGAAATAGTAACTATGAAATGATAAACTTGGGATTTTGTGCTTGGGGAGTGATACATCATGTTTTGTTGAATTCTGGAGAGGTGTTATTTAATGATATTTTGGTGCATATGTGGCAAAATTTTGTGTCAAACATTGAATTAAGTGGAATGACTTGGGTGTAAATGATGATATTTAAAGAAAATGTGAGCACATTGTGCGTGAGTATGTTGCATCTTATGGAAGTGTAGCATTTCAAGGTTATGAATTAGTTTGAATGACTGGTACTAATGTGTTATGTTTCCACCCTAGTTTGTGGTTTTTAGGTTGTCGGCTTTGGATCTCCATGATGAAGGTAAATTAATTGGTTATGCATTGATTAGCGATTTTTATGAGACATTGGTTAGGATGCAATTAGTGTTACAAATGATATAATTGATATTACATGATGTTGTGTTTACTGTTATGGTCTTGGTGAGAGGGACAGTGTAGCATCACTCGCTTGTGAGTGCTCTACTACACTACAACTTCCTCTCACGATGTGTTTGTTTTGGATATATGTATGTTGTTTCGACACTTTGTTTTATGCAGGATTGCAGGTCTCCAAGCCTCAATTCCACCTGCACTGTCAGGACTGGGCAAGCCTCATAAAACCCAATGGGTATGAAGTTGAAAATGGAGTTGACAAGAAAATTCCCCATCCTAGCCCATCACCCCATCCTTACGTTTGTCGATGTCATCTGTTTGCGACCCCGTTTTCGTTTTGGTAACATTTTGTTTTGAGTTAATTAATCTTAACTATTAAATTGATGTTGTTTTAAATATTTGGTTCAGTGTTAGTTCATTGTGTTGATGTGCATTTGAATTGTGTGCGTTTATGTCATTATACGACTTCCAGGAGTAAGTCGATACCAAGGGGGGGAGGATGTAGCACCCCTCCGAATCAGTCTCTTTGGATTTCTGTGTAAGTGCTATTTGAGATTTCATTGTTAATCATGTCATTGAGTTATGTGAGCAGTGGAAAGAGGATGTAGGGTCCCTCTATTTCGGTCGTCTTTGGATTTCAAGTAAGCTTGTTTTATAGTGTACTTAATAGTTTTGTTCAAAACAGTTATTTAAATTGAGAATTGTTGTGCTGTGGTAATTTGAATAAATTCGAAAAATTAAATTAATAATTAAAAATAAATTTGGAAACTAATATAATATAAATTATATGGGTTTTAATAAATAATTAAGTTGTTAAGAGAATGTTATATATTTTTTTATTTTATATAATTCTTCTGAAATAAAATACATGCATAGTATGCTTATAAGAAGATTTCAATTTATTTATTTAATCATTAATATATATTCATATGACTTTGTATGCCTTAATTTGGATAATAATAATTTTTATAATGTAAGCGTTAAAGTAGATGAATGGGCACCTTCAGTTTTTAACGTAGCTTGGAAATACGTTTTGTCGAGGGTAATTAGAGTTTAAAATAAACATTTACCTTAATAAATGTTATAGTGTCGTCCTTGTCACGTGAATGGAAATTCTATTAGGAATTTGTTTCCTTTTTACTGCCCTTAAGGAAGATAACAAAATAGAAATTCATATATTTAATGGCATATATTATGTCCCAAAGTTATAATTCTGGGTAAAAATAAAAGGGTACACATCATGACAGCTGGGGAGGAATATCCTGCTTTTCCCACCACGTTTCTTTGAGGCATTCTGTCAGTCAGCTACGTGCCTTGTCTTTGTGTCCTCCTTCTGCATGCTTTATCTTGGAAAGGCAGCTGGGCATTCGGGGGGAAGGGAGGATTATTGGGAGAGTACGCTGGAAGATGCTTCATAACATTCTCCTGCAACTCTGTCCAGAATTTTCTAATCAGCATCATTGACAGCATGACATGCTTTGTGCATATTCTTAAGGTTATAAGTATTTTTGGAATCTACGAAATCTGGAGGTAAGTTCCTGACCACATTTTCAGTGATTTCTATTCCTTTCTTGCTTTTGGATTCTATACATGACCGTTTGTTCTTATTTGTTGTACTTTATTTCACTCTAAAACAAGTCTGTGGATATCTGTTAAATAAAGACGTAGTTTTTGAGTTTTCATGGATCGCTGTTTTTTTTTTCTTTTTTCTTTTCTTCCTGCTCAATGTCATATCTTTGCAGCTCATTCCTTTCCACACCCATTATTCTTTCATGGATCCTACACCCTGTTTCAAAGTGTCCATTTTAGCGAAGGCAAAGATGATGCTGGGAAAGGTTGTGGAATTTGTTCTTACACCTACTGAGTTGCATTTATTTGTAAAATTTTCTAAATTAGCACAGGGGTCCTTTGTTTTCCGTTCACTAATTTAAAAACACTAAATTAAATGATCTCTTTAAATATCATGCGTTTTAAATTGAAAGACCATTTTGCTCATGTATTTTTTTATGTAAATAGGATAAAGATTACTTAATAAAACATGCTGTGAGATTAAAACTGATTTGGATAGGTATTGTTTTAACATTAACAAAGCATACAACACATAAGACACCATAATGTACACAAAGAGTTGAAAACAACAAAGCAGAATAAGAAATTAGCTGCCAGGATAGAGAACTGGTGATATGGACCCTTCTTTGAGCAGGCTAAATGGAACTATGAGATTAGGGGATGAGTACTGGTTGAAAATGGTCAAGCACAGGCAGAATACCTTAGAACCAAGCATGCATAATAATCCGTCAGTCTAGCATGTATGCAGCCAGTGAAGCTCCATTTTAATGAGTTTAGCTGGGATGTCTTTTCTTTATTAATGGATATTTGTTGGGCATTGTGTTCCGCTCCCCAGCTGGTAATAACCTTTCACTTCTCCCATTTGGTCAGCTGCAGCCTGAAAAATAAGAGAATTTTTTTTAGAATATGTTTATTAAAATAAAAATTGCTGTCAAAGTTCCTAACAATGAGCACATTAGGTTTTAACATTAGACTCTACGTAGTTAAGTAAATGTCAGCATAATCAAAATATAATGTATATATTTATTTTATTTTATTTTTATAACCTCATACAAATCATTGGTCTGTATTGCCAATTTGCGATACATCTCTTTTCCAGTTTACCAGAAAATATTTTATATGTGCAATGATTTTGGCTTAAAAAGGATTAGACTTATAAAATTTCATTCCACCCGTTTTTTCCGTACTTTCTATTTAGTGCTATTCTTAAAACTATCTTATCATATAATTTATAACAAAAATGTTATAGTATTAGAATTCACTATGTTTTATTAAATTATTATCCTATAATTAATAAGTGTAATACTTCGTTTAGGAGTTATGAAAGGAAAGTGGGGAATTTCCATTCATGGCTCCACGTTTACTTCCTTTATAAGCCCTTTCTTAAATACAGATTTTTTAGTGACCTTTTAATCATGAATAAAAACAAAGAAAATGACTATTCCTTGGGGATGGGAAAAGTAATAGATTTAAATCAGAACTATTCAAATAATTAGATTCCTAGCATATTATTTATATAAAGGAAGACATATTTTGGGTTTTGTTTTGTTTTTCTTTATATAAGATAAAATAAATTAGATAATTAGTAACATAACTTTTTAAAAGGGAAGGTATCCTTTTGGTATTTTAAATGGTATATTTTTCTTTAAAGAAAATTATATGGAATATTTATATAAATAAATGTATTTAATAATATTATTGATAATAGTAAAAGGCGTTTTATCCCGCGAATAATGACTAGAAGTAAATCTAGAATTCGGTTAATTTAGTAAAAGAGTAAATGTATGTTGGTTGGGTAATCTTCATGGATAAATAATATAGACATAGGGTTCACACGGCGGGGCATTACAGAAACAACACAAAAATCATACCTTGGAGTTTGAGGATCAAGGAAAACATGAGGAGAAATAGTAATAGAAATACTACGAAGAAATAGTAATAGGAGAAACAAGTGTCACATAAACATTATTAGGTGAAAAATTGATTACTACACTTCCAATCCCTAACACTAGTCACTATAGAAATAATCAAGGAGTTTATAATGTAGTAAAAGAAAATCTAACCCATTGTTATACTTCCATAAAATGTAATCACTTCTACACTATTGGGACTACAAGTAGATTTGGTATATATCTCACCCATTGAAAGATTTGAGTTAGGAGAGGCTCTAAAGAAAAAAACATAGAATGATATATTAGTTGAGTAGAATTCCATGAAGGAGAAAATAACCAAAACCTTATCATCATCCAACATTTGATTCCACATATAATAATAAACCATTCTCTAAATTTGGAATTGAAATTGGAGGTATTTATGCCAACACTATTGAAAAAAGTTGGAAAAGTCAAAGAATATGAGCAAGGAAGACTCACCAAAATAAGAGCCAATTGTACCATTCTATCTTCAAACAAGTAACACTCAATAATAAGGTTAAGAATATAGAAAAAATAAACAAAATAAATAAACAATATTAATTTTGTTTCGGTTGGTCCATGCTTGCTAGAAATCTATAAATATACTTAGACAACCTAGAAATCATATTTTATAAACTTCTAAAAAATATGATACAACAAAAGATACAAATTGGGCATGGTATGCACATATTAAAATATTACACGTGTAATTTCAACAACTCTAGGATTAGCACATAGCGATTATACATTAGATGACACAAATTAGAGAGGTGGTCACTTTGCGGTTGGTTCAAACGTTAAGATTTCTAGTAGATGCAAAGAATACGATGAAATCCATTTCAAAAACTCCTTCCTTAACTAAAGAAAAATGTTTGATTGTAGAACTTAAGGTACAAGTGTGAAACTTAGACAAGTTAACACACATTAGATGATAATAGCATACAACTAATGGTGGTCTATAGAATATCCTACCCTAAAAATTTTGATCATGTGTTTTAAATTATCCTACAATAAGTCAAAAGAATAACAATGCAACAAATTGAAATGACTTATGGCAACCTCAGAAGGGAGCATGAATAACAATGCAACAAATTGAAATGACTTATGGCAACCTCAGAAGGGAGCATGAAGAAATGTAGATAGGGACATGCCCCTATATGTGATAAGGCTATACCAACGACACAAGAACTTTTCTATCTTTCTTGGCATTTTCCTCTCCCACTCAGTGCCCTCTCTCTCCTCAATATGCCCTTTATATCTTATCTATGTAAACATACTCTTTTCCACAAACGTCCTTTTTCTTTTTCTCTACTGTCTTCTCTTCCAAATCGCCACAGCCCACATGTTTCTCACCTTTTCCATTGCCGACACAGAATTTCCATCAGCTAATAAATCCGTATTGTGTGGTTACTAAACAATAACGCCTGGTTTCCTCAACCATGATATACCACGGATTTTTTTTCTATTTCCTAATTTGGATAGATTTTCAGCTATATCGATGTCTTCTCCTCCACTCAACTTTAGTCATTATTTAAATACCATCGCTTTTGTATTTTTCTTGGCATTTTCCTTTCAGTCTAATTTACTTTGTTGTACAGACTTTAAACTTCTTGTCTGCTTTATGTCCATTCTTTCCTCTGTAATTTCTGTGTTGACATCGTTGATATATTTTTATTTCAATTCTTACATATATATATTTTTTTTTGACAATGAAATCATTTAGATACATAGATATTATTTTTTATTTATTGAAAGAAAAAATGATTATATATGTATCTAAATGATTTGACTGTCGAAATAATTGCTGGTGGTGAATTTTACTTGACAGTGATTTTTCGGACGATGTCAAATCATTTAGATACATATATAGTTTTTTAATTTATTAAAAGAAAAAGGACTATATATGTATCTAAATGATTTGACTGTGGAAATCAAGTATGTAGGAATCAAAGTAAAGATAAGTTGGTAACGATGTCAAATCATTTAGATACATATATAATCTTTTTATTTATTGAAAGAAAAAAAGATTATATATGTATCTAAAATGATTTGGCTGTCAAAATCAAGTATGTAGGAATCAAAACAAAGATATGTCAGTAATGATGCCAAATCATTTAGGTACATATATAGTCTTTTTATTTATAGAAAGAAAAAAGATTATATATGTATCTAAATGATTTGGCTGTCAAAATCAAGTAGTATGAATCAAAATAAAGATATTTTGGGATGCCAATTCATTTAGATATACATATAGTCTTTTTATTTATTGAAAGAAAAAAGAATATATATGTATCTAAATGATTTGGCTGTTGAAATCAAGTACCTAGGAATCAAAATAAAGATATGTTGGTAACGATGCTAAATCATTTAAATACATATATAATCGTTTTATTTATTGACATAAAAAAGATTATATATGTATCTAAATGATTTGGCTGTCCAAATCAAGTAAGTAGGAATCAAAATAAAGATATGTCAGAAAAGATGTAGTATTATGTTAATTAAAACAATTGAAGAGAAGAATTGTGTACATGTAGAAAACAATTATAAATGTTTCAATAAGAATTACATTTGAAAGAACAATTATATTCAAAGCTAATTTTTCAAATATTATGAGATAAAAAACATATCTATGGAAGGTTGGTTAATAAATTTTCATCATCTAGAACAACAATTGCTAAGGCTTTTATACTAATATATGTAAAGATGAAAAAAATATCAACATAATTCTATGCCTTGTCTAGGAACCATCAAGGTTATATTTTGTATCCTTGGTACCTTGCACTTCATCCAACAGGTTACAATGCCATGTTTTAAAGAAAAAAATCATATTTGTTGTATTTCTTTGTGAGTTACTATTAACCAATTCACCAATTCATAAAATTATCGTTCAACCTTATTTGATTTATTTGAAACATTTAATCTCCTCATTAAAAAATATTTTACAAAGTATTTCAATATTCCTTTAGTATCTCTTTATTTAAAAAATAATTTTAAATGCTATTTTTTTAGTTGGGTAAAATTTCAATAACAAGATTATTCTCATTTGGAAAAATGAAAGTGGAGAGAAAAATATTGAAATCAGGAAACAATCTAGATCTAAGATTGAATGTAAATAATTCGAACTTGAGGTGCAAGATCTAAAGTCCAATAACATAGATTTATATGAAGGTGCATTGCTTAAGGAGACAAGGGATAAAATATTGGTTATTGTGCTCACGTTTTAAAACATATTGATCTTTCACATGTAAGAGGAGGCTCATGTTGGACCTACGATTTATTTGGAGAATCTTTGATAATTTTTTTTTTTAAAAGGCCTTAGAACTTGAAAATACTTTAATTGTTGTAAGGCTAGATCTAAGATTGAATTTATGAAGCTAAAGTTTGAGGTGGAAGATCTAAAATATGGTAGAACATTAGACTTATTTGAAGGTCCATTGCTTGAGGAGAAGAATGAGGGTAAAAGACTACGAATAGTAGTCATATTATAGTAGATATTGGTGTTTGATGTATAAAATTTATAGAGTAGTTTCACGTTTGAGTTTATAGCTTATTTGAAATATCTATGGAGGCACTTCTTAGCTTCCATCATATTTCAAATTTTGCTACTTACCTTTGCAATGTTTTTGAATTGGCTTGTAAAATTACTCTTGAGTTAAAGTATTATGACTGCGACAAGACTCAACAAGATTGTGGTTGCAAGAAATAACTCATAATATTACTGAAGAATGTTGAGAGAAGGAAAAGAAGAAATGATTTTATTAAAGTATTATAACTAATTAAGCTTTAAGCATAACTAACTTGAGCAATAGATGACTTTGTCATTGTCTTTGCTAGTACAAAGAGATTCATTTACATGCTGTTAAAGAGTAAAAGATAACATTGAATTTGCTAGAATTTAGACTTTTCCTTGGAATTAATTTTTGTTTGTACCTTTCATCTTGCTCCATGAATTTCAACTTATTATTTAAAGTTGTAAATCTAGGTCACAAACATCATCATATTTAAATCTCTCATTTTTTTTTTCTTATACATGTTATTTAAGCTTGTCAACTTATAACATGAAAGAAAAACCTATAATTTTCTCAAACCATGATTTAGTTTTGCATCAAATTCTCCATAATTCTATAATTTAATATACTGATAATTTAGTTTTAGGTAGAGATTAAGTTGTCTTGTGGTTTTCTTTGAAGAATGTTCAAATGTCTCTTGTTCTTTTACATAAGATGAAACATAATTGAACATTGATAGATTACTTAATTAAACCATTTCCTTTATTGGACTATCATGAAGAGTTATGTTGTTGTCAAATATGTATGATTCTTTTTAGTTTTTTAATCTTATTCATTATTCAATTTAAAAAAATTGATTATTTTTGTAGAAATTTTCAGCAATTATAAATATTTCGTTCTTATTATGAACAAATTATATTTAATATATCTTCATATTATTCTTCTATTACTTTCCCTTAAATTTGAAAAAACAAAAAATCACTCAATTGAATCGATGAACTTTCATATTTGAATCTTCAAAATGTTATTATTGCTCTTATTTATAGTTTGTTACTCATAATGAACTATATTTATAAACATTATCCAACTTATTATTATAGAACACACGTATTTATTTTTCTCCTATCCAATACATTTGAATTGTTCTATGAAAAAATATTTTTTAATATAATAATTGTCAATACCTAAATTCAAGTTGCAATTACTTCAAAATAACATGAGTGATTATAAATTTGTGTTCCATATTATCTAAACTTGCAAGGATTTTGTGTTAAAATATCAAAGAAAGAAATTATTGAGTATTTGGGTCCAAAAATCATATTTCCACCTATTAACTATTTATTAAAGACAAATAAAATGTGAAAGCATAAATTTCAGTCCTGTCTCCATGCTTACACATGTGCAATACTTTAGGTCAACAAAATTTCAAGCCATTCATATTGAATCTTGAGCAACTATAATTTGTTGTGTGAAATTGATAAATCTGAAGATTCACATTTATCCTTAAAAATTTTATTTCATGCTATTTTAAAATAATTTTTCATTGATTAAAGTTGTATTGAAAACATTATAGACATAAGTTTCAAATACCATCACATAAGAAATGGAAAAGCCAAGAATACATTAGATTAAGGGAAAGATAACATCCAGTAATATATTAGCATTATATTTATATGACAATGAGATGGTAAATTAAAAATATAAATAGAATTTAATTATACAAGTTTGAAATGGAAAAATATGTCAAATTAAAGGATGTTGAAATATTTATAAAAAAAATAAAAATACATATCAAGTTAAATAGTGTATATAAAAAAATCAAAGTCTCAATTTCAATTATCTGATAAAAATAAATATTTAATACTATCAATTAATTTTTAGAGCTCTCTCAAAGTATTAATTTTTAATCTTAATGTACACTTTTTCATGTACTTTTTACTCATTTATAAAATAAAATTGGAGAATACAACATTCAAATAACCTTTAAGGTTATAGTGACTAGATATATGAAGTAGAAATTGATGCTTCTATGTCTACTATGTTGGTCTATCTCCTATTAAACTTATTAGAATATTAGGTCCAAACTCTTGTTAACAACTTCTATTTGAACATCTTCAAATGGAGATCTTTTGAAGAACTATAATTCACTTGTGTGACCAACCTATTGCATAGTGTATGCTAAAAATGAACTACAAAATTAGTATTGATGTTTAAGGTGATAGTGGAAACCCATGTAACTTGACTACTTCTTTGAAGAATAGGTCTACAAACTTGGATGCATCATTCAAATTTTGGCAAGAAATGAAGTGTGTCATTTTTATAAGTATGCTAACTACAAATATATAATCATTACCCCTCTAAGTTTGTAGTTGTTCAAGGATAATCTCCATCAAAATTTCTTCCCAAGGTATTTTTGGTATTGGAAATGACTTATATAACTCAATATTTTGGGTAACACATTTCAAAAATTAATACATTTTACATATTTTACCAACAATTTTGACATCTTAATACAAACATGGTAGAAAAGAATTCCTCCAACATAGGCCATTCTTTATCTACACCAAATTGTCCTCCAAATTCTCCACTATGTAGTTCCTTGATGAGATTATGTCTCATGAAAACATGTAGTATACAAAATTATTTATTTATAAATAAATATCCTTCTTGAAGAAAATATTGCTCAAATGAACCCTTCCATCCAATCCAAGGTTCCTTATAACTAATCTATGCATTTTCAAACTTTGTGTTTGTGGCATATACAATTCCTTCATTGTCTCTATCCATATCAGTTCAAATCTCATCATGGAAAGCAATGTTTCTTTTCTTCTAAAGGAAATTTTCACCTTATTTGTCACACTAAGCTTGTTCTTAAGAACACAAGGAAAAACCTACAAGCATTCTACCCACCTCATATGCCACTGGTTCAACTTTGCTTGACTGTTAGTAAACCTTAATGCTTAAATATTTGTATATAAAACAAATTCTTTTAGCATCAATTAATGCATCTATTTTCATGTAACCTGAGTGATTGCATATAAACCTTAATCATAAATTGGCTATTTTTTCTTACAAAGTAGTTCAACTTTTCACTAAAATAAGAAATGGTTTTACCTTCCCCACTCAAAACAATACCAATTGATTTGTTGTTGGCATTTTAATTCACTTGAAAAACCTTCTCAGAGTCTAGAAGTGTCAACAATTTTTACTATATTATCTTCTTCTTCTTCAAGAGATCAAAATCTTCCTCTACAATAATTTTTCAATCAAATCCTCTCTTCAATACATAGTGTGAGAGGTGCACATATCCCACTAAAGATTCTAATGAAATTTTGGTAGAGTATTTCTAACCCATAAATACTTCTAAACTATATAATACTAACCATTTAAAAATTTCTTACACCTTTATGGGAGATATTGTTGATCCATCATGGGAAATAAAAAATCCCAAGTAAACCAATATCTACATGAAACTACACTTCTTCAAGTTTACAAACAAATTCTTCCTTAGTTGTGCAAAAAATGTCATAAGTGTTCAAGATGATCCTCTTTTATCTTGAAAAATGATAAAATTTCATCTAAATAAATAACAATAAACTTTCCTAAGAAATATTTTAGAACTTCATTTAATAATCTCGTAAATACAATTGGAAAATTGGTTAATCCAAAGGATGTGACTAGTCAGTCATATAGTCTATCCTTCATTTTGAAATTTATATTCCACTCACATCCTTCAAAAATTATAATATAATGGCAACCACTTTGGAGATTAATCTTAGAAAACTAGCATGTTCCACTCAAATAATCCATTAGGTTATTCATGTGTGGCAATGGGAACCTATACTTAATGGTTATATTGCTGATAACATGGGAGTTAGTGGATATCATCTATTCTCATCCCTTCTTTGATGCAAGCATTATAGGTACAACACAAAGGACTATACAGTTTCCATAATTATATACTTATAGATATGTAATAGTTCCTCAATTTTTCTATTCAACTACACACTCATGTTAAGACTCATCCTATGTGGTGCCTTATTGGGAAAATTCTATCCTTACATGTACTAAAAATACTATAAAATTTTTTAGCAATCCCTTGGTTATTTTTCTTTCCACGATGTTCTTAAATTGTTTTAGTATAACTTTCATGTCTAACTATCTAGAGTTAAATCACCTAATCTTTTCTAATTATGTAGACTTTAGGACCAATTCATAGAATTCTTCTAACTGTTTAATTTCCATAAGAAATTTTTTGGTCATTAAAAATATTACCTTTCCTTCTATAGTTTGTTCCTTAGATTTCATTGATTGTATCTAGTACCTTTGGTTATGATGAAAGTGTTCTTCTATAATAATGGATGGTGAATACATCATATTTCCAAGGTTGAAAACATAAATTTTTGAAGAAAATTTGAGGCCAAAGGTGGAAAGGCCACTTTTAGGGCCTTTGTTCAAAGGACCTTCAAATGAAGGTATGTTTATTCAAAGGTATTCAAGAACCTTCATTCAAAGGTATGCCATTTCCATGAACTTAAAATAAAAAATTCAAATGAAGGTAATTTCCAAAAATAGAAAAAAGGACCTTCATTCAAAGATCCCTTTCTATTATTTTCATTATAATATCCATATAAATAATATAAAGCGACCTTGGAACGAAGGTCCCTTTTTTCCATTTTTTATAAATTACCTTGGTTCAAATGTATTTTTACATTTTACACCTTCAAATTAAGGTGTTTCTTACTTTGCACCTCCATCTAAATTGAAAATTCTCATGTCCCAAGTTTGGGACTCACTATTGTTGGTTTACCCATTGATGAAATGTTTATTGGTAATAGTAAGATAATAGTTAAGGAGCTTAAATTTTAGCTTTCTAGAGAATTTGGAATGGAGATCGGCAAGGACCAAGCTCAAAAAAAGATTTGGCTTATAGCATTGTTGACATCATTTTGCAATATTTTTCTATGCACAAATACAAGTAAATGAGTATTCCTTTATCTATATGTATAAATTTTTATTAGATGTATCTTGAGTGAGATGATGATCTATGGATATCTATAATGTGCATTATTCTAGTGTTCTTAGAAATCTAATGTATGCAATGGTTCTTGATATATCAAATATTATCTATCTAGTGGGGATTCTAAGCAAGTTTATTCTAACCCTGGTAAAGAACAATGGACCCATGTTAATTGGGTCTTTAAGTATTTACAAGAGAAATATGATTAATTTTTTATCTCATCATGCTTCTAGTGATGTTAGGAAGTTATTAGATATATAGGGATTTGCTAATATATATTGGGTAGGTGCCTTAGATTAGTATTAGATTATGTGTATCACTTTAAATATTATCTATGATTGAAGAGTTTTTTTATAAAACAATTATATTTATTATTTTATTATGAACATATTTCTACTCTATGATATACCAAAAATGGCTGTGGGTTTGTACAACTAAGTCTCCAAAACATATAAACAACAAAAAAATTACTAACCTGAAGCCATACAACATAGGACATGAACAAGCCTATCCACTATTAGACAAACACGAGTCTGCTCTTAACCCAAATACAACATTACTTCAAACAAACATTAAACTTAACACAAACACATTATACATAATAAGGAAGAAACTATCCATAGTAAAAATACCAATAGAACTAAAGCATCCACCTTAGCATAGATTTCAATCCAAGTTGACCACTAAGGACTTTTTTTATTAAATATTTATCTAGTTTAAATTTTGACATAAAATAAAAATAACAAAATTTAACATTTTGTACTTAATTTAAAGGCCTTTTAGTTTCACATTATCTACCATCTTGTTATTTAATTTAGGTGTGAAAATAATATTTTTTCATATCATTAATTTCGAGAGTAGATACAAACACTAGTTTGCATAAAGTAGGAACCATTGTTGAATTATAAGAAAAAGTTTCGATACATACATATAGGATATTGAGCATCATAAAAGATGATATAATATTATCATCTAGACACCAAAACATAGAGACATGGATTAGACATTTCTTGGTGTAAGAATTGAGAAGAGAGGATGTTGCTTGTGAGTTCCTGTATTCATTATTGTTTCATAGTCTTCGTCATGTCCTGGTGGCATTTTCAATTCAAAGTTTTGAATGATCCTCCCAATAACCAAAGAGGCTATTGTCACTGCTTGTGCCCATCCTGCACACAACCTATTCCCTGCTCCAAATACCATGCTCCTATAAATATCCTCTTCTACTGGAAACCTTAATTGTCTCTCTGGTTTCCAGTCCTCTGAATTTTTCCATTCTCCTTCATAATTATTTTCTCCCCATATATTAATTAATATCTAAATAATAAACAATAATAAACAATTAGTAAATCATCAAAATAATTAAATAAAATTTTAAAAAACTAGTGTAATTTAAGATAGATCAGATAAACAAAGCTTTAAACCTGAGTTCAATTTCTTAAAATCTTGTGTAAAAGCTAATGATCTATAAACCCTTCTGAGAATAGAGGATTAGTACCTCCCATCCTGCTGGAACATGGTAGCCGTTAATTTCCACATCTTGATGGATGATACGCAGTGGCACTAGAGGCAAAGGAGAATGTTTGTGTACTGTTTCATAAAATATTGCTTTAAGATATGGTAACTTCCCCAAATCCTTTTCCTCTACTGCTTTCTTTCCACATACTTCTTCTATCTCTTTGTAAAGTCGTTCCTGTCGTGGCCATTGTAGGATTTCAGAAATTTTCATTCAAACAGAATGACTTTATTGATAAAAGTACAAAAGCTTTTACATTTGTACTGAGCGTGAGGATGCTCGGCGAGGTTGAAGAAAGCCCAGACCATAGCCACATGACTTGTAATAGTGCTTTCAATTACAGGCTCCCATATTGCAGTCTCCAGCTGCTTCTCACTTAGCATCTCGCCTTCCTTCAGCAGCATGTCTAGATATCCTTTCGGCTCCTTCACTCATTAATACATTTTATCGTCAAAGACATAACAAGAAATAACACAGTCAAAATATTCTGGGACATATGAGCATATTAAACTGACCAAGAATATTTGTTCTTTGTGAAACATTTTTTTCAGAGCCGTGATAACATGCATATAAATAGCAGTACCAAATTGACCATCCATATACACTTATAGCTGATTCTTTTAGGTCAAGTCCCAAAAAAGACAGATTACAAGGTCTAAAATAATTATTTTTACAAGAAAAAACAAAGTGATATGATCAATAGTACTGGTTTAGAACTAATCGGTTTTAGTCAAATTAATGTACGGGAGTCAGGGTAGAATGCCAAGCTACCTTTCCCGAGGATAAAAGCTCCCTCTCTTGGCGAATAAGAGCCCTCACAATTGCTGACCTCCTCCTCGTTACATCATTTAACATATTCTCTAATTTTCTGTTAGGAAGCCAACGATTTATTAAAGGAAGTCCCTCCAATTGATTTCGAGAGCAGCAGTTGCAGGATCCCTAATTATAAAATTGTACATGTCCTGGATCGATACAACTTCACTGCCCAATTCTTCAACCTTTAAGGGTTCCACAGTTCTGCCTATGACCTGTGATCCAAGCCAAATTAATTCAATATTTTTAATGTAAATTAGGAGATAACAGGTGGTAACCAGTCAACTACTCATAATTTATCAGTTGAACTATCTATCTTGCTACCATTGGACTACTGAGGGTTTTTTTTTATTAAACAAGTTACCAGTTGACCCAACAAGCATTCTGCCACTTTTGTTTATGAAAATTACAATTGCATTTGATGGATAAGCCCTTCCAAATTTCAATACCAAACTATAAATACTGCTAGTTAAATTGTTGCATTTATGGCGCTTCCACGTTATAGGTTACTGTGCTATGGGAATTACTTGATTTAGAGCAAAGGGAAACAGGTGATCAAGAATGATTTTGCTCATGTTCACTGTGTCATTGGCAGCCTCCTTCAACTCAAGATACATGGAAGCTATTAGTTTCTGCACCATTTCCTCTCGCAGGAATGCATTATTTCTCTGTTTACACAAGTAGATGCAACAAAAGGGGATGAAGAGAATACTTGAGGAGTTGTTCCGAGGAGGTGTGAGACCATGAGCTTCTTCATCAAGCGATGATCTCTTCCATAGTCAGACAAGGCCACCATTGTCTGATCCAACGACAGCACTTGCAAGGCTGTGGTGAGATTTTTCGCTGTAATAGATGAATGATGCTCTGTCATGGCCTGCAACCCACATTTACAGTTTCAAGGACTGATTTATAATAACTTCTATTTCTAGAAAGAATGGTTTTATAAAAACGCGTTGAAAGCATAGAGTTTAAAGGTAACAAACACACATCATGTGTTGTTACCTTTTATGAAGTGATATGCCATCGAAACAGCAGCAAAGATGCTGAAAGCTACTTACCTGTCTGCATGATTTGGCTGAGTTCAATACAACAACAGCGGATGAAAGGCCTGTACGGACAGAATAGACTGGACCGTAGCATTTAGCCCAATTCTGAACTCTCCCATCCTCTGTCCCTGCATGTCCCATCCCTTTCCTATACATCTCTGCCTATTGGCTCATCATTGCGCGTTTCTACACGAAACTGCTAGTTGTTTTTAGTTTAATAACAAGACTGATTTCATAAATTGTGTGTTTCATTTTTATTTTTTAATTTCATTAGAGTAAGACAACATTTTTAATCACAATTGCACAAAGCACACACAAGAACTGAGCATAATTGTCTAATAAAATAATTTGTGTAGTGCATTTATCAAGGGATTTATCAAATCACAAGCTATAATTGCAAGCTATACATATAAAATACAACTTTACCCCCAACATACATTTTCTTGCAATAGTAAAACATCAATTTTGTTCAACTTATGAAATTTCTACCTTATTGTTGCATTTATATAGAATAAAAGGAAAATGAAATAGAGTACCTTTAGAGCTTTGCTAGAAAGGAGTAGGAACCCCATGTTGCAGAGTATGAAATATGCAAACTAAAGTTCCCACTTTTTTCTATGAGTCTGGAAATCATTACAAATAACTACAAAGAAAAGGATTGAAATTTTGTCTGTAAAACACAAAAATACAAATGATATCCATGATAACATCTATTTACTCATATAGTTATATATAAAAATAAAATAAACTTAGTGAAATGTGAATAGAAATGGAAGGAATTTTTTTTTTGCATATCATTATCAAATTTGTGTGCAAAGTTGTGGGTAGAAAACTTTGTTTCCTCTTGCTGCATGGCCATAATGTCTACTACTGATTTTTACATGAAATCTTTCTACTTTTTCATCCTCTTCTACAATTTAGAACAACTTTACTTGACACCTCAATGGATTCTTCTCCACCACTTGATAGTTTTCAATTAAATAGAATCATTTCTTTCATTGTTTACACACTTGTACTTTTATGGTGAAGTTACTCGAGCACCCTTCCCTTTTTATCAGATGTTTGTTTCTAGCTACCATTATATAGCAACTATGATTTCTTATAGTTGAAGGAAGAATCCTCATGACCATTGAATTCTAGTTGTCTATCCACTTGTCTCTACCACAAGCAACTCTAGCAACTTCTCTAGAGAAATCAATACTCATGAAATTGTTTAATAGAAAAATTAGGGTTTGAATCAGAGTGAATTGATCAAAATGATGAAAAACTAACCTTTCCTATTAAAACATTCAATTATGAGGGCCAAAACATGCAAATAATAATCATAAACTAATCCTAATTGTTATAGCAATGAAAAGGGGAGTTTTGAGAGCTTGAAATGATGTGTACCTTGTAGAAAACTTGTTTTTAGGATACAAAGGACTCATTCACCTTTAGTGGAAAATGGGTCCCTGTTAGGGTTTCATATTATGACTTATGGGTTTTATTCCTCCTAGTATGGACTCCCAAATCTTAGGTTTTCATTGCTTCAAGCCCTACTGAGGATTCATTTGCATTTAGTGGTGAATGGGTCCTTTTCACATTTCAGAAAACTGATTTCTTGGTTCTGTACTTCAAAGTTTGCACTCTCAGATCCTCGATTGTCAGCTCTTGAAAGTATGAAACCAAATTTGTAGCCTCCTTTCTTTGTTCTTACACTATGAGTGACAATCTTGCAACTTAACAACTTTGAATTTTTTTCTTCAAATCTCTTCTCCACTTGATCTTCAATTTGTGAATCTGCAAATACACATTCAAGAGAGGAAAATCTTGTTGATTGTTAGTGAATAGGGGTTTTCCTTGGTCAAACCCCTTTTAGGTAATTAACCAAATGATGAAATAAGGACATGAAACACGAAACTTGAAATGATGATACCTTGGAAGATGTCTTGGAATGTAAATATGCAAACTAACATGAAGTGGCCATGAAGAATGTAGATCTTGATTTTGAATTAGATGTGAAACAATGCTTGTAAATAGATCTTCAAAGCTACATTAACTATTTTAGCTCAACAACATGTAGGAATGCACTATGCCTTAGACATGAAGTGAAATTGAATTGATACAATAAATTCTTGATAATATGCCTTGAAATGCCTTTGAAAATGCTCTTGAAGCGCTCTATAATGCTTGAAAACTTGAATTCTTAGGCCTCTTGTAAACTTGCTAGGATAAAGTATGTGAATTAACGCCATATTTATACTAAATCTAGAGATTAACCCCAAAATTCAAATAATTCAAGTTGACACCAGATCTAGAAATAAAAAAATATTAAAATTCCACCAAAATTAAATCCAAAAAGGGGGTCCTTATTAAGGGAGGACCCATTTTCCACCTAGGACGAATGGGTCTTGGCACAAGTTTCCAAGACCTTACCTTTGAGGGGTGAAAGAACATCAAAAAGCCATGTCAAATATGCATAGAAAATGGTGTCCTATTTGGAGAGGACCCATTCACCACTAAAGGAAAATGGGTCCTAGCACCAATTTCTAGGACCTTGATTTTTCCAAATTAAAAGTTATGCAATTTGAATATTGAGTGTCAGGATTGATCCTTCATAAGGTGTCGTAAATAAGGCTTAAATTTGAATTAAAGGGGATAATTAACTCTAATTAACCATAATTAATTAAGAAGACCCTAGATAAGTGTGAAAGTGTGTTACAACACTTTACAACACCTAAAATAAGGTACAATTTAAGTAAATTTAGTTTAAAATGGCCCTAAATTAATGTGAATGTCTACAACACATTACAACACTAAATCAAGGCATTATTAAGTTAATTTTCTATTAAAATTATTCCAAATTAAGTGAGGAAAACTAGCTACCTTTTCCATCACTACAAAAATACATTTCTTCCAAAGTTTTTTGAGATTGCAAGAGCAAATCCTAATTTAAATCCTATCAAAACCTCTAATTGAACAAACTAAGAATGCAAACTTGAGTTAAAAAATAAAAAACCAATGCAAACCTAGTGTATATGTAGTTGACCTCATAGGTTATGGACATCTATGAAAGGATAAGTGAAGAGGAGTTTTTTAGATGTCATAGTTGCAACTGTTGTGCTATGCATGGATGCAAAATGAGGATGCATCCACAAGGAACACATGCACTAATTGAGTTGCATATTGTAGCAACAACATTTGACAAAAATATTCTATGTATTATGCTTTGATGAATGTCCATAGCCACATTAGACATTCAAATTAATTTTTATGTTGAGTTTCTCCATTGTTGGCTCATTTTTTCATTGAATTTTACAAATTGGAAATTATTTTGTTTTCCAGCAAAAAATTGTATAGTCCAATTAGAAATCAAGGTTTTAGCTTTCTTGAAGAGAATACTTTTGAAGGCACAACTATCAATACAAAAATATAAGAAGTCGATACAAAAATTAAAACATTAATCTCTGTTTGACACTCAATCCACTCCATTATTAATGGAAAAAAATATGTATGTTGTAAGATAAAATTTGCATCTTTTAATATTCATCCACATTCCTAACATTTATCTTTAATTTAAAAAAATGCTAGCTTCCAAATAGGATGTGGACATCTATCAAAGGATAAGTGAGCTTGAAGGGAAAAAATAATGTGGTTTCCTTGCCAAAGCTTACAATATTCTACATTCAAATGTAAAAGGCTCATATTTGTAATGGTTATATAAAGCACAACCATGAGATGGTATTTCCATACATACTAATTAGGCATTATCATCATGCCTCAAATTGATAATTCGAGTGCAAGCTTTGTGTTAATGATCTTGCATAGTCAAAGAACCATGTCATATTGACAAAGATGTGTTGTTGAACCCAATGATCTAATGTGGCTACTTGTATCTCTTAGCATATCCAAGAAGAAATATCAAGAAAGGTGATTGATGATCTCACTAGAGCCTTGTTTGAAGAATCATAAGAAGCATAATTCTATCCATAATACTTCACTTTCTTCTTGGTTTCCTAACACCTATTTGAAGCGTAGATATAAATACATGGTTCTCTAATATAAGTACCTTTTTCCTTCATATTTTCATTAAAAAATTAATTGTCTATTAAAATCCCTTTTCTTTAATCGAGAGTAACATCCACAAAGAAGACACTTAATGACTTAAACTACAAGCCCTATTTTCCTAGCACTACCAAGAAGGAAAGACAAGAGATACACTTGATGATATCAATTAACCCTTATTTAATGTTCTGAAGATGCATATGATGATCTATAATACCTTGTGTTCATCTCAATTATTTCTTTATATTGCAAGTTAAATATATAATTATTAAATCTAATTTTTATATTGGGAAATTTATCAAGAATGGAAGGGAAAGGACACAAAGTATTGATCCAGATGACTTGGATTGAGTTGGTACTATGAGCCTTGATGATGATCCAATTTTTGAAAGGAAAGAACATATCACACAACCTACACAATGTAAATTGAGTTTATGGACCTACTATTATTGCACATTCTACTCAATGGAAAGATTATTAGGACCATACACAAGGGATTTTTATAGGAAAAATAAATTTGACTAGATAGAAGATTGTATCAAAGAGAAATACTCAAAAAGAGAATAGTTAGAGGTAGAAGAAGATTCCTAGATGTAGGTGAAAGAAAGACAAAGGAGAAGGTATAAGAAGATTCCCAGATGTAGGTGAAAGAAGGACAAAGGAAAAATAGTCATACAAAAGTAAAGGAATATGTAAATTTGGAGAACAACATGTCTAATTTGAAACTTGTAGAGACTATTTGAATACATCTTATGAAATGTACACTACAATAGACAAACTATACTAAGCAATATAGTGTAAAATTAAGAATATATAGTGATATTGCCATATGCAAATTCTACCATTTTCTCACATTCAAGAACAATTTAATAGAATACTTCTAATCTTGTGTGGTGTAGTTCCATATTCATAAAACTTCAATATAATTTCATCTTATGAACTACCTAAGAATACCACTCAATTATAGGATATAACATCAATTATCTAGATTTTAGACAATACCCCAATTTGTTAACAAAGAGTATTGGAGGAAAAATTGTTAATAAAGTAGTTCTATGTAGCACTTTGATCAACATTCTATTAGAAATCTAAAAAATTGGTGAAATTCAAAGATATATGTAGATTATAGAATTTTAAGAAAATATAAGTATATGCAACAAGGACATTGGTTATGGAACTTTGAGCAACATTTTATTAGAAATTAAAACAATCCTAGTCCAAAAAGAAGCAAGAATGGATCTTCAGAATCTACCAAACTTAGTCCAACTAAAAGTGAGAAGGGATCCTCTAGACTAGTATGCTTGGAGAAATTAAGAGAAGAGATTTCTTATGTGGTATTAAGTATAATTACTTTCTTAGTATGAGTTTGTCTATTCTAATATAAAAACTAATATGTGTCCAATTGCTTTAATTGAGATTATAGTTAGTATATCTGAAGCTTATTATTTTTATCTTATAGGTTTTTCTTGACATATGTGTGTATATGTATTTATTGTTAATCTAAATGAAAACATAAAACACTAAATGAAACATTATTCTAAAAAAATTTAAATTAAATTTAAACAAACAAAATCTTCAGTGCCGTCCCATTTTTCTCTATCCACAGAGATTCTTTTGAGGCTTTTTGGCTCTCAGATTGTGTAAGCTTCTCCAAATGGCTGCTGCAGAACAAGTATGCAAAGGAAAACTATTCTATATGTTGGTGAAGATGGAATTGTTGATACGGATATGGACAGGGGCTGTGATTATGCACAGGGGCTGTGAATGATATGTATCATGATTCTATTGCTATTGCTATGATTCTATGCTATTGCTATGAAAATGCTCTATGAATGCTAGGAATACTATGCAATTTTCCTATAGTTTACTTGCTTAAAATTCTATATGATTTTGGAGCTCCCGACAGCTGTATTTATAGATTTTTGCAGGCTCCATCCCGGCTAGCAAGAATCTACGGCTATGAATTTGTCTGGTAAATTTGGATGGTGAGAGATGGAGAGGTTGAGAGGAAGATGGAAGAGGTTGAGAGGTTGGAGAGAAGGATGGATTCCTGTCTTCAACCCACGGGAACAAGCCTGCACAGAAACAGAGAAATTTAATTTTCTGTTTCAACCGTTTGCTTCCCGGGAGTTGAAGATAAATCCCCAATTAAATAAATAAATTTATTTAATTTTATTTATTGCTTTTGATATTTGATTTTTGATTTTTGAAAAGTATAGAAGAATTAATTAAATATTTTGTAATATTTAATCATGATGTGACTTTAGAAGATTTTTGAAATATTTAGAAGAATTTAATTAAATATTTTTGGAAATATTTAATTGTGAATAGATTTTTGAATCGAATTAGAGGAATTTTGAAATGATTTAAGAATGAATATCTGAATTGGATTAGAAGAAATAATTAAATATTTTGGAATATTTAATTGTAAATGATATTTAGAAGAAGAATAATAATTTAATCTTTATTTGAATAAGATATTCAAACGAAGATTATATGATAATTAATATAAATAAATTGTAATATTTATTTAATTAATTAAGAAATGAATACGAAAAGATGATTAAATAAACTTATTTATTTAATCGAAATGAAAGAATGAAGAAATATAAATAAATTATTTAAATTTATTTATATGCAGATAGAATTCGAAGATTTTAATTAAATATTAAAAATATTTAATTAATTACCAGACAATGTGATGTGACCATTTTTAGGTGTATACATTTTGCCCCTCTTTGAAGTGATGTGTTTTACGCATTGCTTCAAAGAATTTTGAATTTTGCCCCAAATGTTGATTGTCGAAATAATGATATGTATATGCCCCCGCGAACGATGAATCGATTTTTGAATTTTTTTGAATTTTTGAATTTTGAATTTTTATGGATTTTGAAGATGTCGATTCATCGTTCGAAACTAATGATATGAAGAAATTGATGTGAATGACCTAAATTGCCCCTACTGTGATAAAATATGATAAAATGCCCCAATTTTGTGTATTGAGATGCCCTGATTTGATGATGTTTGTCTGATAAATTTGTTCCCAAGGTTGTTGGAAAACAAATATAGCTGATAAATTTGCTTTTAAAGTTGTTAAAAACAAATAGTTGTTGATAAGTTTGCTTCTAAGGTTGTTAAAAACAAACATGATTTGATAAATTTGTTTTCATGATGATGAAGAACAAATGATTTGATAAGTTTGCTTCTAAGGTTGTTAAAAACAAACAAAATTTGATAAATTTGTTTTCCATGATGATGAAAAACAAATAGTTGATATCCAGATTTGGTGATGAGTTTGTTTCTAAAGTTGTTAAAAACAAACAAGATTGTGATAAATTTGCTTTCAAAGTTGTTGAAAGACAAATCGGTTGATATGTTTGCTTCTAAAGTTGTTAAAAACAAACATGATGTTGATTAATTTGCTTTCCATGATGATGAAAAACAAATTGTTGAATGATGTATTCTGATTGGATTGATTGGATTGATTTGATGATCCATTTTGATTTGAATAATGGTCTGATCTTTTGATGTTATTGACAATTTGATCTTCTGATGTAGGAATAGGTGGTGTGAGACCAACAACATCTGGGGGTAGCACCTCATAGTGTTTTCATGTGATCAGCTTTGATTTTTTTATTGAGACATTGTATACTTTGCCAGTTTTTGGGAAAATCTACAAATGAAAATGTAGATTCTAACATGAATGCAATCTATACTAACCATGTAGGACATTCATACAATATTGCCATTTGGAGAGCTTATTTATGATTTTTGTATCATCATAGAGCTTTTGAAATGTTGAAAGTTAATACAAGCATCAAAGGGTATGTTAGCACCAGTGATGACCTGAGTATTGCTTTCATGATTTTTAATATAGCAAGTTAATACAAGCATCTAGGTATAATTGAACCGAGATGACCTGAGTATTGCTTGCATAAACAGACAAGAGTTAATCCTTTTCCCATGCGAATTCTGAAATGTCATCCATGATACATAGTAGAGCATGTCTCGCGACCAATTTGCATAGTACTAATGATTTCCTCGCAAACAGAAGACAAAGAAAAATCATACTCCTTCCTTTCTTTTCTAGTTCAGTACATCATTGAATCGCTCTAGAGATATGATAAAAAAAATCAAACAACCATTCCATTCTTGCTTAAAGTATTTCAAACATTTATTCAGATTAAGATCATCCAAGTTTTAGTTATCATTATTGATATTCTCACTTCGATAGTTGTTTGGATCATGTTGTTTCGATTCTCATTGGCATGAATATGTTTGTGATTGATTTGATATGACAATGTTTGTTGTGTCTGGTCAAACTGTTATTTGTCTGTTTGTGATGCTCAAAAAGCTTGTTGTCCTCTCTTATTTGTTCAGTGTATGTTTCTGCATTTTTGCCCCCAGTGTAAACACAACCTAAGGAATATGGATATGTACAAATTTCATCAAGCCATGATGAAACATAAGGATTCCCGTCATATGATATGGATATGAAAAATATGTATAGATGATATATATGAATGGATGATGTCGTAAGTGAATGCAAGACATAAACTAATAGATGGAGAAGCCTATTTTGATCACAAGTAGCACCTATTTTCCAGGTTTTCACTATGTGTTTTTATTGCACTTTTTCAAAACTTTTCTGATTTTTATGGATTTTTTAAGGACTTTTTCTGATTTTTTTTATTTTTTCAGGACTTTTTATGATTTTTTTTTATTTTTTCTGTCTTTTGATTTTTTCAAGACTTTTTATGATTTTTTTTTATTTTTTCAGGACTTTTTATGATGTTATGAGATGATATGACTAATTGAAGGAACAAGATTCCCCACAATATAAGAGAAGATGCATGACAAAGGATATGGTATTGAAGATTTGGATGAAGTGAATAGGATAAGATGTATGATTTTCAAGAAGATCCTTAACCTTGTCAAGATCAAAGGTGGAAATGTAAGGAATGGGCATAGAAATGACCATGAATGATAAGATGGATGAAACTTGTCCCTAAATGTAGAGTGCGAGAGGAATATGGAAGATATGATATGGATGATAGGGAGATGGAGGAAGGACTTAAGCATCAAGTTTCACAACCAAATATCCCTCTAATAAACCATGGCAATGGAAATTAGAATCCTAAATGTTGGCAGATTAATGATATGATGGAAGAATCTAAGGACTTATGCAAAAGTTTGGATTAAAGGAGAATGATGGGGGATGAATGTTGGATAATGGATAGGAGGTTGGAAAACCTGTTGATGGATAAATGGAAAGGTTGAAAAGATCAACATTGGCACACACCTTGAAGGGTGGTGGAGTGATGGAGGAAAAATGGATTTGGAAGGTGATAGGTTATTAGATGGAAAATTGGAGGAAACTTTTGGATTAGCAAATTTGGATGCGAATTTAGATTTTATTGCTTCTATGAGACTTTTAGGAATCCACATGAATTTTGACTTTGAGTTTTTCTTTGTGGACCTTTGTGGCCGTTGACATTTTTCTTTTTGATTTATGGACCTTTGTGGTCTTTGAAAATTTCCTTTTTGCTTTGATGGGCCTTTGTGACCTTTGGAAATTGCCTTTGCTTTGATGGGCCTTTGTGGCCTTTGAAAATTGCTTTTGCTTTGATGGGCCTTTGTGGCCTTTGAAAATTGCTTTTTGATTTTTTGGATCAAATTTTCTTTTATTTTTGCATGACTCTTCGAGGAGACATGTTGATCCTTTGATACATGTGGATTTTGATATAGAAGCTTTTCATATTTGGCATCCAAATTGCTTCCAAGAGCAATGGGAGGGGTGGATTGAGGTGAATGATATGGAGGTATGATGGATGAGTTAATGAAGGAAGAATTTTGAAAGTGGATCAAGGATATGTGTTTTTGTTGTTCTTGAAGAATAGGAGATGGAGAAATGTGGGACCCTAATATGGATGAAAGGATTGATGAGCTAAGGTTGGAATGATAAGGACCAAGGATAGATGAATGGTTTGATGAACTAGGATAAGGACCTAGGATAGATGGAGTTTTTGATGGACTAGGATAAGGACCTAGGATGGATGGAGTTTTTATTGGAATAGGATAAGGACCTAGGATAGATGGTGTTTTTATTGGACTAGGATAAGGACCTAGGATGGATGGAGAGTTTGATGGACTAGGATACCTAGGTTGAGTATGAGGTGTATAACCAAGGCCATGAGAATATGGATGTGCTTGGACAGAAAGGGGTTCTAGGATACCTTGCTCATGAAGACCTAAACCTTTTCCTTTGTAATTCATAATTTCACACATTCGTTTACCAATGGATATGTATTGTTTGTGAAACAAGATGCGAGTCCATTGTGAAGAGGATATGATATGGATGAGAAGATAGGTTTTGGAAGTAAACTAGAATGGATAAAGGAGGAGGATCCCAATTTATAGGTGTGGGGTTCATGGATAACGTGAATAGGTGTAATAGGCTCTTGACATGGGGATGATGGGGTGTTTTGATCTTGACTTGGAAAAGGATTATGAAATGGTATGAAAGGAATATCTTGATCATGAGGAGGATAATCATCTTCATGGGATGAAAGGGTATCCTTGAATGGAAGATTATATTGATCTTGATGAGGAAGGGAATCATGAAATTTTGTAGAAATCATATCTTGATCATCAATTGGTAAGACATCATTAGATAGGATGGAAGAAATATCATGCTCTTGGGATGCAATAGAATCATGGGATGGTATGGATTGATTAGATGAAGTGGACGAAGAACTTGGAAGAACATTTTGTTCTTGAGATGGAAGAGGATTATCATGAATGAATAATGAAAGGAGGGGATCATCATATGGTTCTTGAGAGATGGGATCTTGATCAAAGATAGGAAGAGTTTGTAGAATGTTTTGATCAAGATGTGTAGATTGAAATGAATCATTGGATGTAAAGGATATGATAGAAGAAGATGATTGAATGGAATCGTTGTCTTGAGTGAAAGAATCATGAGGTTCATTTTGAATTATGGGAGATGAAGATAAATGCATGACATGACAGGATTGGTTAATTTTATTTGATGGCTTAGATTTGGGCTTCTTATGTAACCTTTGCAAAAATTCAAAAACATTGAATTTGGATGATGTTGCTTTTGGAGGAGAAGAGGTTACATTCATATTTCCGTCAAAGGACTTCATAGTTGTGCCCCCTTGTATTTCCTTGATTTTCCTTTGGAGTGCTTTTGTTTGTTGGGGAAAACTACTGAGATCATTTAATGGAGTTTTAGTCTTTTCAGGATCTTCCTTAATTTTCTCCATATTGTAGTTAGAGGGCAATTTGGCACCTTGGTTTGCTAAGAAAAGAAAGTAGCCTTCTTTATCTCGCTCTAACATCTTGTCCAAAATTATGTGAAACTGTGGAACTTGTTCAACTTCTTGAATCATTTCATCGGTTATCTCATTATTTGAACTATTCCTAGTATGAAACCTATGAAAAAGATTTTGTTCCCTATCACCCATGTTGTAAAGTGGACAATAGGCATATGTTTTTGAAATGTTCTTCTAGACTTAGATCACAACTTTATAAGTGCAAAAATGATGATGTATTGATCTGATAAGATGAAAATCTTATGATATGATCAAATGACGTTTCTAACTCTTGATTGTGGCTTCCAAGATGAAAGGATATCAGAATCCTGTTGGGGAAGTTGAATCAATAATCAAAAACTTGTTTGAAAATATGCACTATTTTGAGATTTGATCCTAGTCTTGAAAAATGATAAGTGTGATCAATGTAATTGTGAGTTTTAGATGATCTTTACTGAATTAATGTATTGAAAACACATCAAGCAAGTTGTAGAATAGTTGTTTTAAGCCCTATGCTAAACAAGAAGTGTATGACCAAAATGTTGTTCAAAAATTGTTTTCACAAGTTTCACACATGATAAGCACTTCAAACAGACTCACTCTTAGTTCTCAAGTAGGTCATCATAGCAATCAACAGCCCACATCTTAAAACTGCGTCGACTCACACAGCCATGTCACCCCCGAAAGGGCACCCGTGTTTTTGTCTTTTCCAGGTGCGTACTCAGAGTGACGGAAGTGGATACCGGATCCCCTGAGCAAACAATCCTTGGCAGTTATATGGTGAGTATCTTGGGGGTAGATTCTTCCCTCCCCTGCACTGTGATTGAAACAATGTTCGAAACTGACTCGGTTAGTTACTACACTAGGTTCGTAGTAAGGATTTCCGTTCGGTGCGGCAAATGATAGACTCCCTCGAGAGACCTCCCTACCTTTAGAACAAAGGCTTTGGGGATGGTTATCAATGCACACTACCGTCAAAAGAGGGTTTCCCCAATTTTGCTTTAAATTTTATAGTGGGGTGGAATAGCCTGGCTTTGGCTTGAACCCACTTGAGTCGTTCCTCTTGGGTGAGTACTTTTTCCCACAAGAGCAGGCTCTCTACAAGGTTTTAACAAAGCTTAAAGATGCATAAAAAGAAATAGGTGAGTTTGGCATTTTGATCACCCAGTTAAGGGGAGAGCATAGGCCTATCACCGAGAACAAAGCAAACACTAGGTTCAATTATTAAGCACCAAATGGAAATTTTCTAAACTAAGTGAAGATGTTGCTTCACATAAACAGAAAATTCATTTTAAGCCTAAATTGAAAAATGAAGTGTCTATCCTAGGATTGCTCTATTTTATACTTTAGATGACTACCCTAGGATTGGTTAATTTTATGCTTTAGATGACTACCCTAGGATTGATAAATTTTATGCTTTAGATGTCTACCCTAGGATTGATAATTTTTATTTTTATTTTAATTAATAACTGTCCGCGGCTGCGTCGGAATCAGTTAGACTAACTACAGTTACAGATTATATTACAGTCTCTCTAAAAATTTTCGCTGCAAAATATGGGCGCTGCAATACTCGTCACGCTGCAATAAATGTCACGGGCGCTGCAATCAACACGGGCGCTAAAATACCGTCACGGAACTAAAGTCACGGGTGTTGAGGTGACAGGCGCTAAACTGGAGGTGTTCTTCCGAAACGTGTCGTCTGCGCTATTCCGCTGTTTTTCCTGTAATCAATCCAAAGAAGCTGCAAAAAGATGTTAAAAAAGGGGGCAAGAGCCCCACGGTGGGCCCAAAAATGTGTAAATGCTTAATTGTAATCTAAATGAAAACATAAAACACTAAATGAATTATTCTAAAGAAATTTAAATTAAATTTAAACAAACAAAATCTTTAGTGCCGTCCCATTTTTCTCTATCCACAGAGATTCTTTTGAAGCTTTTTGGCTCTCAGATTGTGTAAGCTTCTCCAAATGGCTGCTGCAGAACGAGTATGCAAAGGAAAACTATTCTATATGTTGGTGAAGATGGAATTGTTGATACGGATATGGACAGGGGCTGTGATTATGCACAGGGGCTGTGAATGATATGCATCATGGTTCTATTGCTATTGCTATGATTCTATGCTATTGCTATGAAAATGCTCTATGAATGCTGGGAATACTATGCAATTTTCCTATAGTTTACTTGCTTAAAATTCTATATGATTTTGGAGCTCCCGGCAGCTATATTTATAGATTTTTGCAGGCTCCATCCCGGTTGGCAAGAATCTACGGCTATGAATTTGTCTAGTAAATTTGAATGGTGAGAGATGGAGAGGTTGAGAGGAAGATGGAAGAGGTTGAGAGGTTGGAGAGAAGGATGGATTCCTGTCTTCAACCCACGGGAACAAGCCTGCACAGAAACAAAGAAATTTAATTTTCTGTTTCAACCGTTTGCTTCCCGGGAGTTGAAGATAAATCCCCAATTAAATAAATAAATTTATTTAATTTTATTTATTGCTTTTGATATTTGATATTTGATTTTTGAAAAGTATAGAAGAATTAATTAAATATTTTGTAATATTTAATCATGATGTGACTTTAGAAGATTTTTGAAATATTTAGAAGAATTTAATTAAATATTTTTGGAAATATTTAATTGTGAATAGATTTTTGAATCGAATTAGAGGAATTTTGAAATGATTTAAGAATGAATATCTGAATTGGATTAGAAGAAATAATTAAATATTTTGGAATATTTAATTGTAAATGATATTTAGAAGAAGAATAATAATTTAATCTTTATTTGAATAAGATATTCAAACGAAGATTATATGATAATTAATATAAATAAATTGTAATATTTATTTAATTAATTAAGAAATGAATACGAAAAGATGATTAAATAAACTTATTTATTTAATCGAAATGAAAGAATGAAGAAATATAAATAAATTATTTAAATTTATTTATATGCAGATAGAATTCGAATATTTTAATTAAATATTAAAAATATTTAATTAATTACCAGACAATGTGATGTGACCATTTTTAGGTGTATACAATATGTTTTGAGACCTCAACCAAATCTTGTGTTCACATGTATATCTTATTTCTAGAAACTATATGAATTCCATGCAAGGAAATCAATAGATAAAGAGGTTTCATAGATTTGCTTTCATTATTTTTTTCCTTACTAATTTTCCTCTTGGAAAGTGTACTCCCAACTACCCAAATAAATGCAATCACATGCAATGGAACAGGGCAAAGCTACATATTAACAATTAATATGATAAGAATTTCATTATGAGTGGCTTATCCTTATCTCCATCTACCCTTCTTATTTATTATCTGATAGCAGCCCATATGTAGCCCATGCTCAATAATGCTATGAATAGATTGATGGTTATTTTTTCTATATATTGTTTAAATCACTCTCAGATGAGTCCAACTCTCCAGAGCTGTAAGGGTATGCATCCAATTAAGGAGATGTAGGAAGTCTATAATGATGGTGTTGTATGAATGAGCAGAAGCTTAGAGTATTTATGCAATGTTTTGGTAAATATAAAATATCTTTTTGTTTTAATTTTTATCCTCCCTTTCAATTTCTATCATTTGGTATCAAAGCTAAGGTTCACCTAATAAGGTCTAGGGAGAGCAAGAGCCTCATTGCAGAAGAATCTGCTCGATGTGTAAGTTGCTACTATGGAAGTATGAAGCCTCATCTTTGATGAGGAGATTTGAGGCTATAAAAAAGCTAGAGATTGAATCAACAATTGTTAAAGGTATTCACCCATATACAAAAGCCACCAATTTTGAGAAATGAGATCAAATATTGTAGGTGGAAAAGCTTTGGTTGAAGCTATTAAAACTATTAGAAGAATCCTATCGACAAAAAAATTGGAACAACCATTGCTAGAGAAAGACGGGCCAGAAGATTTGGAGAAGAAACCCACATTCATTTATGTGAAATGCCTAGTCATGGAAAATTCATTGGAAGGATCACAACCATAGAAAAGCTTGCAATTGCAACATACTATATTAAAGAAAAATTCCCCAAGATGAAGAGAAGTTGACACTAGAGAAAGTAAGAACTGCAACAATAGTAGAAGATAGTAAGCCACTACATGGAGGTTGTCATTTGAAAAGGCCACCAAAGAGAGAACCACTATCAAAAGTTTTGAAGTAGTTGTTGGAAGCTTTTCCTTGCAAGGAATTGTGGAATGCATGGAAAAAGTAACCCTTTTACTTTTGCTTGTTTTGTCCCTCCTTGTGCTTATTGGGCTTGATTTTTCCTTGATTTAATGTTGCAATGTGGCCCACACATTCACATTAAGTCTTGAATCTTTATGAATCATTAAGACTTTATGATGTCTTGTAAAGGTTTTATGAAGTGTTGTAAGACATTTTCACACTTTTCTAGACTCTTCTTATTGTAATTCACTCATATGCCCCATTTTTATCACTTACCAAGTCTTGTTCTAAAGTGTTGTAAAGTCTTGTAACATACTTTCACGTATTTCTAGACCTATCATCAACAAATACACCTTTCTTATGCTTTTTTGGACCCTTTATGCACTTATAGGCCTTGATTAAGTGTATTTTTTAGTACAAACTAAACAAACATCATTAAAGACAACTTAATTCTCGACACCCACTCATATGCCTTGAGCGGGACCCATTCTCCTAGGGTGGCAAATCAGTCCCTCTTAGCACAAAAATCAAAATAAACTCAAATTACTGATGGGTTTTTATTCCTAAAGACCTAAGGTTGACCTGTGATGTATTTTTGGGAAATTAGTGCATAATTGTGTATAAATACATGTTTTTCTATTCATTTTAACCCCCATTCAATCATTTCATTCATTCTTGCATTCAATACATATAAGCATTCACTTAAGCATCATAGCATCATTCAATCAAGCAATTATCAAGCATCTTGGAGCAGCCATTGACATATCCTAAGACTTCAACATCAAGGGTTTGGTGATTTTATGATATTTTTATGTTATTTGTTCATCATTCTCTTCTTATTTAATTTCATTTCATAGGGTTTGATTACCAATGTGGGGTTTGAACAAGGTAAACCCGAGTATACTCTAACCCTTAACCCTTTGTCCCCTCTTTACATGTATGTTTGTAGGTATTGTATGCTGAATTGTCAAGGAGAAAGTTGTCAAAAAGGTGTTGCAAATTCATCCAAGTCATCATAGTCGACATAACCCTAATTGGAGCTTGAACACCCTTTTTAGCCCATTTTCTACAAATTCAGATCCAACAACCTAACAAGCAGAAAAGTACAGACCAAGACCCATAGATTTGACATTTGACTTTACAAATTTTTGTAGGTGGACTAATTTTCTAGGTTATGTGCAAGATCATGATGGGCCAAAAAGTGGCGATATGTAAGTGATATGATGGCCCATGTGGTTGAGGGCTTTTTTTAACCCAAAATTGATGAAACGAAAAGGGTTTTTAAAGGAGATTCTTAGCTTTCCACCAATATAAATTATGCTTTACTTTGAATTTAATAAATAATTATTATTCATTTTCTATTTGAATTACGACTAAAGTCCTGATTGATTGATTGAAAAAAATGTATAGCTTTTAAACGATATCACATTTTTTGAATCCAAAACATGTGTCACATTCTATGCTTCGTATACTATAGGATTAAAAAAGAATAAATAAATTTCATGAAGTTTTAACCAAATTAAGGTGGTCAGACATACAAGTTTTTATATTTTTTAAAAGTTATAATAAAAAAACTTAATTAATTATTTACTTGGAAAAAAATTACAAAAAAAAATGCATCACATCAGGACATGATTCCTCTACTTATATCTAAAATATTATAAAAAAATATTATTTTTTTATTGCGGTTAGGGTGGTTAGACAGATACCTACTTATTTTTTCCCTGAAATTTAAGTACTACTGCATTAAAATTTCAAATTTTCACCAAAATGATTTTTTTAAAGTAAACCTAGTATTTTAGAAACTACATTCAATTTTCTACAAATTCTATTCTTACATATTTTTGAAATAATATAGATAACTTATTCAAATTTTTATGTGAAGTTTCCTAACTCTGATTTTTTGAATTTTCATCGCCACTTAAGGGTCTATTTTTTCCATGTTGATCCTACAAATACCCACCATCTATGGTGAATGATTGCCATTGCTAGGTAGGGAATTTTTTTTTTTTGAAGTTTCGAGTTCTTGACATCCCGAAACCTGTTCTAGCAGATTTTACCAGAAATAATACTGATTCGCCATCTATGGTGAATGAGTCCTAGTGGACATCAACATTGAATTCTGCAACATTCCAGAACCTTCCCAAATCTACTTTCAATTTCCAAGTGCACCCCATTCAGTTTCATTCAAATGTTTTTTCATTTGTTTATGTTTCTAGTTCATGTTTGCATACAACACTATGTTTTTCCAGCACTTTGCATTTCCTAGTTTACATTCAATAATTCATCTATTTCATTAGTTTTCTACTTTTACTTCATTTCATCTAAGCATATCGCACCCACATCACATCAATATTTGAATGTAATATTGCATTTTGGCCCAAATCTTTACCCTTTTAGGTGAAAAACCCTAGAAGGCTACAAGCATTTTAGGTTCCAAAATATTTGGTTACATTTTGGTTAACTTGACTTTTGAGAATGTTTTTACTTATGATTTCAAGTGCATTTGCATCCTAGGTTCAACTTGCATCAACATTGCATTAAATTTTCTATTGTTTTGCATCTTAGGATTTTCAAAATTGCATTAGTGAAAAGATCATATAGCTTTCATTTATGCATTTCAAATCATTTAAAATCACTGAAATTTTTCATCTACATCATAATTTTGCATAACACAATTTGAGAAACATCAAATTGCATTTAAAATTTCTAAAAAAATAAAAATAAAAAATAAATCATCCCTGGACTCATTCGCCATGCTGGGAAAATTAGTCCACTTACACATTTTGCATTGCATTTTCTAGCACTTTCTAGGGATTTTTTGTCTTTCTATTTTATGTTATTACATCTCTATTACAGTTTCCAAAATTTATGTTATTAGCATTTTATTACTCCTAGTTTGCATTTCATTTGCATCCACCCCATCTTTAGTAGCACTTGTATGAGTGTTTGGTGCCCTATTGATAATACTTTAGTGAGAAGAAGTTCATGAATCATGGCCTCCCATGATAACACACCCGTTGTGGACCTTAGGTTGTCTCGAGCTACTACTCCTCATGTTAACAATAGTGCATTAGGCATGGATCCTACCTTTAGCAATAATGTTCCTTCCCATAACATGCAAGTTGACACTCAAAATGATCATGTTCTACAAGAAAACATCATTAACATTCACGAGGATCTAGCACATTTGCAACAAAACATGTGTCTTGAAAAAATTTCAACCACCGCAATTCCTGCTATAGAAAAAATTCATCACCTGCTTGAATGTAACGAAGGGTTATACGTTATGAAACAAATTGTTAAGATATACCATAAACACATTCCTTCCACCTCTAGTAAATCTCAACCAAAAAACACTATGGTTAGTCATGAAGGACCTCACTTTCCTCCCCCTTCAACCATAGCATCCATACCTACCTATACCACTCCCCAAGTCACAACCACACTACAACAGGTTAGCAATGTAATTCCTTCTTCAACTATTCTTGCTAGCATTCCTAATTCTTTTGTGGCATCGAATGTTTTCTACTCTTCCACCATACCATGTATTAGAATTCCATTCACTTGCCCTACCACTACATACACTCCATCACCACTATCTCTTCCACCTCATGCCACTTACACTGATCCTCTCCTCACACAACTTTTCCAAACCATTCCTCTATGCAACAACAAATATCCACCATAAGTCAAAGTCAAAATGCTCCACCCACCTATTATGTCTGCAACAACCCATTATCTTTGGACATATTAATAACATTGATGCCACAAAGAATTGAGATACCTAGATTTGAGAAGTACAGAGGGAAGGGCGATCCTACTAATCATGTTAATTCTTACATAGCCTTATGTAGTGAATTTATTCTTGACGATAAACTGTTGGCCAAACTATTTCCTAGGACCTTAAAGGACACTACCTTGGAGCAGTTTTCATCCTTACCAAACAATTCAATTCGGCCATTTAATGAACTAGTTGATGCATTCATAAATCATTTTCAAGTGCACACGACTCCCAAATAGACATTGGCTAATCTAATGAGATGTAAACAAAATGTGGATGAAAAAGTAATTGATTTCATCTCACACTATCAGTCACTCTATGCCCAAATTGATGTCAAGGTTCCTGATCCACATCTCCAAAAGATGTTCTTTGAAAATTTACAAAATCACATCCAAGATAAATTGACCATGATGAAATTTCCCTTTCATGCATTTATGTACAACCCTTTGTCACTATCATAATTTGATTAGTAGTTGTGATGCCAAGTCCACTACTAAAGTCTGAATTGAAAAATCTGAACCTAGCACTTCAAATAATTCACAACCATTTCAAAAACCAAACAAAGGGATCTTAGAATTCAACCCCCCTCCTCAACAACCAGTGATACCTTTTACTTATGGAGATCCAAAGAAATGGTTTACACCTTCACCAGACACTCTTCACAACACCATGACCCAAATATTGCAGAAACAAGTGATTACTTTACCTACTATTAAACCATTGGATCCAACCAAACCTTTTCCTCCAACCTTTCAACCCAACACTTATTGCCACTGTCATAGACAAAATGGACATGACACAAAATAGTGTGTCTTAAAAACATATTGCAAGACCTCATTGATTCTGGTCATCTATCCATTTCAAATATTAATATTAAAGGAAATCCATTTGTTTCACCACCCAATCAAAATTCACAAATTTTCAACAATCCGATGCCCAAACATAATATGTCATTTTTCAAATCTAGTGAAACTCAAAACAATGGTGTGATGAATGTTCATACAGTTGTTGACATCTTGATCCTATTCCACATGTACCACTTCTATTAATCCTATGGATGATCTGGTAGGAGTGATAGATGCTATCCCTCATAAGGGCCAACCTAAGAAATCTCTTGATATTGCTCTCTCTTCCAAGGATGTTCTTCTGAATCTTCCCGATGGCCCTCTTTACATAGCTGATCGTATTTATGGTAAGCCCACTAATGGGATACTCATAGATCTCACCTGTGGTGAGAATGTGATCATTGAGGAATTTTTGGTATTACATGATCTTTATCAAGATATTTATGACAAACCACTAGCATGGATCAAAACACACAATGGTTTTGCATGCCCTAAAATAGGATCAATTTTCCTTCCATTACAAATAGGACCTAAGACAGTGGATGTAACATTCTCCATCATTTCACAATTGGATCAGTTTCATTTGTGGCTAGGCCATCCATGGCTTCGCTTGATGAAAGTTGTTCCTTCTTTCATACACAAATGTTTAAAGTTTCCACATGATAGTGACATATTCACTATTCACCATAGTGGCTTTAATCCTTTGTCTATTAAAGGAAACTTCTCCTTAGTAGCCTTTTGGCTAGAGCCCATGGAAACCATAACACCTCACAAAGATATCTTTTTCATTGCTTATAAAAATTTTAAAGCAAAGAAAATTTCCGAATTGTCCCTTTGCAACCAATCCCTGTCCACCTTTGACACTCCTATCCTCAATGAGACAATGTTTCAACCTAAACCTGAACCACCACCTCTAGATCAACCAAAAAAATCACTTCACCTTCCTCATCCAAATGTCCAAGAGATAATGAAACCAATCCCATCATGCCCCCTCACATAAAAAAATGTTTGTAAAGTAAAAGAGAAAGTGATTGAACCACCTCCCATGGTTCCTCCTATTCCTTCCCTTTAGGAAGAAAAGGATCCTATGGTGGATCAACCCACTATTACACCCACACAACTTCAAAATAGAGTCAAAAGAAACTGAGGTGCTAGGGAGTGTAGGCATCAACGTCATCTCCTTGCTCATCAATTACAAACTCCTTTGCTAAAATCAACAACCTCCTTTTCTAGAAGCAATAAATAATGAACCTTCTCAATCACAACAAAATGATCCAATACAACAATCACAACTCTTGATACACCCTTCATTGGAAATCACCATCCGTCCTGCTATTGTAATTAATCTGGATGATGATGATGAGATCTCTAAAATAGATGAAGAGTTGCATAATGATCTAAATACATTATTTTACTCTTCCATGAGCTTAAAAGACAAATTTCCTACAACAAGTGTAGAACCTGGTACTTCCCCTAGTTTGAAACTTGCAATTGTCCCTTTGGATAGTCAACTGCCCTTACAATACATTGAACATGATTGGGAGGTAGACGACTTGCTCATCAGTTGACTTGTGTTTTCCTTACTATTCTTTTGCATTTTCTTTTCTCTCTTTTCTATTTACATGTGCGTATCATGTTCCCCCGTGATGTGACATTTGATGTTCTCTCTCTTTGTACACTTCCTCTCTTTGTACCTTCATTCTTCTATATGTCATATATTTATTTTGTCTTTCACCTTTGTTTTGTGTCTTCCTTTTGGGGATGATGCAAAGCATAGAGATGCCCTATGTCTCTTCCATGTTGACTCATTATTTTCTTTTTTTCTTTTGCTTGTGTTTTCCTTTTGGGGATGACACAAGGTGTAGAGATTCCTTATGTCTCTTCCATGTTGACTCAAAAGGTCATTTTATTTTATTTTTTTCTTTTTATTATGTTTTCATTTTGGGGATGATGCAAAGCGTAGAGACACCCTATGCCTCTTCCATGTTGACTCAAAAGGTCCTTTTACTTTCTTTTTTTCTTTCACTTGTGTTTTCCTTTTGGGGATGAAACAAGGCATTGAGACCGCAATGTCTCTTTCATGTTGACCCAAAAAAATTTCCTTTTATTTCGCCTTTTCATTTTATTTTCGCTTGTGTTTTCCTTTTGGGGATGATGCAAAGCATTGAGACATCCTATGTCTCTTCCATTTTGATTAAAAAAAACTTTCTTTTTCTTTTTTTTTTCGCTCTCTTTGTGTCATTCTTCCAATTCTATGTGTATTTGGGGAATGATGACAGTTCTAAGCTCTTTAATCAAAACATTGCAGCAACAAACATACTGACCCAAAACCCATAGATCCCTTACGTGTTTTGTGTGTTCCTTTTTGGGGGAAACCCATTTTCCTTATTTTTCTTTTGTTCCTTTTTCCTTTCAATGACACATCCTTACTTGGAAACATGTGACTTGGCATAGGGGCTTTCCATGTTGGCTCTCATGTCTTGTTTCTATTTACATTTTTCATTTTCTACTTTAAATCATTTTCTCACAAGAATAGTGTGTAGCAATTCCTTTAAAGTGGGTGCATACATTGTCATTATTAATTTTCATTTTTCCTTTTTCTTGGTTCTAAGTGTAGCCTTTTTACTTCATACGATGCATTTGTCACTTTGTGGATGACATTGGGTATAGTTTCCTTCATAAGCATGATCCATTTAACCATATGACATTTCTCTTAGTGGTTTGATGTGACACACTACATCCCATAAGTTGCGAATATTCTATTCTTTGATTGGTCCTCTCTTGGAGACACTAGACACAATGTTCCCTAAGTTATAGACCTTGCATAAATTAAAACAAGACTTATTTGAACATTATGTTGCATTTTTCATTTTATATGGCCACCTTGCATAACAAAGCTTGCATGCCTGTGGTGCCATTGCATTTGTTCATGAGTTATAAGTATACGAAGCTTTTCTTGTCTCATGAAGCATGAAATAAAATTGAGCGGGAAAGCCCATTCTGAGGCATGAATTTTCCCCATAGCCACCTTGTTGATTTCTCACCCCACAGACAACTAGAATTTTTGTGGCCCCAGAGTGAGTATATATTTGGGCCTTCTCACCCGGTAGAAAACCATGATTTCTGTCACCCCAGAGTGAGTATGGATTTTCTCTTTTCAAACAAACAAGCCTAGATCTAATCCACAACAAGTTGGACAGATGATCAAAGCTTGATCTAACTTTCGACTTCTCTCTTTCAACTTTCCTTTTCAACACTTTCATGTGTGTTATTTTGTGCTTATATGATTGGTTTTCCATGGGATCTTAATCCTTAGGGCTTGATCATCCCTCTTGATTTTTGTTGGACATCTCATCTTACCAAGCATTAGTACATTCATAATCCTCCTAAGATGCATTGCTCTACTTTAGTGTGAGTTTGAAGTAGGTTCATCCTCTCACTAAAGTGGGGGCTAACTATGGAAATAGAAAAAGTAACCCTTTTACTTTTTCTTATTTTGTCCCTCCTTGTGCTTATTTGGCTTGATTTTTTCTTGATTTAATGTTGCAATGTGGCCCACACATCCACACTAAGTCTTGAATCTTTATGAATCATTAAGACTTTATGATGTCTTGTAAAGGTGTTGTGAACTGTTGTAAGACATTTTCACACTTTTCTAGACTCTTCTTATTATAATTCACTCATATAACCCATTTTTATCACTTATCAAGTCTTATTCTAAAGTTTTGTAAAGCCTTTTAGCATACTTTCCTGATTTTCTAGACCTGTCATCAACAAATACACCTTTCTTATGCTCTATTTGGCCCCTTAATGCACTTATAGGCCTTAATTAAGTGTATTTTTTAGTAAAAACCCAACAAACATCATTAAAGACAACTTAATTCTCGACACCCACTCATATGCCTTGAGTGGGACCAATTCACCCAAGGTGGTGAATGAGTCCCTCTTGGCACAAAAATCAAAATAAATTCAAATTACTAGTGGGTTTTTATTCCTAAAGACCTAAGGTCGACCTGTGATGTATTTTCAAGAAATTAGGGCATAATTGTGTATAAATACATGATTTTATATTCATTTTAACCCCCATTCAATCATCTCATTCATTCTTGCATTCAATCCATCTAAGCATTTACTTAAGCATCATAGCATCATTCAATCAATCAATTATCAAGCATCTTGGAGCAGCCATTGACATATCTTAAGACTTCAACTACAAGGGTTTAGTGAGTTTATGCCATTTGCATGTTATTTTTTCATCATTCTCTTGTTATTTCATTTCATTTCATCGTATTTGATTACCAAAGTAGGGTTTGACCAAGGCAAACCCCTATACTCTAACCCTTAACTCTTTTCCCCCTCTTTGCATGTGTGTTTGTAGGTATTGTAGGTAGATTTTTCAAGGAGAAAGGTGTCAAAAAGATTTTTCAAATTCATCAATTTCATTATATTCAACATAACCCTAATTGGAGCTTGAAGACCCTTTTTAGCCCATTTTCTACAGATTCAGATCCAACAACCCGACAAGCAGAAAAGTACAGACTAGAACCCATAGAATTGACCTTTGAATTTGAAGATTTCTATAGGTAGACTGATTCACCATCTGTGTTTAATGAGTCCCACTGCTAGGCTAGAAAAAGAGTTTTCTGAAGTTCTGAGTTCCCAACATCTTGAAACCTATTTCAACAGATTTTACCAGAAACATGACTAATTTTCCATATGTGGTGAATGAGTCCCAGTGGACATCAACATTGAATTATGCAGCATTCTAGAACCTTCCTAGATCTTCTTTTAGTTTCTAGGTGCACCCCATTTAGTTTCATTCAATTCTATTTGCATTTGTCTATGTTTCTAGTTCATGTTTGCATACAACACTGTGTTTTTCAACACTTTGCATTTCCTAGTTTACATTCAATAATTGATCTATTTCATTAGTTTTCTACATTTAGTTCATTTCATCTAAGCATATTTCACCCTCATCCCATCAATATTTGAATGTAACATTGCATTTTGGCCCAAATTTTTACTCTTTTAGGTGAAAAATCCTAGAAGGGCTACAAGCATTTTAGGTGCCAAAATCTTTGGTTACAATTCGTAAGCAAAACCATAATTGAAAGAGCTTTGAAGAGCTACAATGAGGATATAGAGAAAATTGTAGGAGGTCAACTCTACCAAAGGAATTAAAATTGCCACCCAAGCAGAATGTGAAAGAAGTTATTTAAGGAATCCAACAAAAGAAAGAGAGTAAAGTTGTGAGTTTGAAGATAAGTCAAAAGAGTTAGCTCTAGCTGAGCTATCCAAAGTAGGAGAAAAAGTCCAAGATAATTATGTTGAAAGTGGACATCGATTGTGAAGAATGCAAGTGAATGGTCATGAAGAATGTTGTAGGCATGGAAGGCGTTGAATCTATGCAAGAAGATTCCAAGGATTAGAAAATCACCATCATAGGAGATGTAGATCCAGTCTCCATTATCAACAAGCTCAAGAAGCTTGGATGCTCAGAAGTAATGAACGTTGGGCCTGTGAAAGATCCAGGGAAGAATCCACTGATAGGAAGGAGGTCAAATATTAGAAGATCGTTAGTTTTTCAAGACACCATTGTCGCTATTTAAGAGGATCGTCAAGTAGGTTGGGCACCATTTGATGAGATCAAGGAAAATTATTCAGACCAGTTATATTTTCTTAAGTCACAGCCATAGCTATTAAAGGCACCATTGTTCTGTAGGATGTACACATCCATAGCTATTTGATATTGTTTGAAGGAGGTTGCTTGAAGAGGAGGCACATGAAGCTGTTGAATGAGGTAAATTGGAAGATTATAGATTGATGCTTTGAATGATCGTTGTTGTAGTTCAAGGTGCCATTGTTGAGGATACAAAGATTCTAGATGCTAGAACATCGAAGAAAGTAATTTATAGTTGTGACTAAGGGGGAGTGTTGGAAAGTGTAATCCCAACAACTTGAATAAATACAATCACACACAATGGAACATGGAACAACTAGATAGAAATTAATATGATAGACTTTCATTATGAGTGCCTTATCCTTATCTCTATCTCCCCTTCTTATTTATTATTTGACAACAACCCATACCTAGCACATGCTCAATAATGCTATGCATAGATTGATGGTTATTTGTCTATATATTGTTCAAGTCTATATTATTTAAAGCACTCCCAGATGAGTTCATCTTTGTAGAGCTATAAGGGTATGCATCTAGCTAAGGAGATGTAGGAAGTTTATAATGATGGTGTTGTATGAATGCGTAGAAGCTTCTAAGAGTATTTATGTAGTGTTTTGATCAATATAAAATATCTAATTCTTTTAAGTTTTATCCTCCCTTTCAAATTCTATCATTTCCCTATATAGTTTCTATAATGATGTGTTTATATTTTATTTTATTTTCTGAATTTTTCTATGCAGTTTCTATTAAATGTGCTCATATTTTAATTTCCTTACAATATTTTCCCATGTAGTTTCTATAAGATGTGCTTGGAAAATGTCATTGAGAACCGTGGTCTGTGTTGCCCAAAATTCCACCAGCCATTGAAGTCAGTTGAGGGAATCTTTACCTTGTAGATATCATTTTAAAAGTGATTTGAATGAACTACCACCAAATCTATAGATACCATTGTAAATGCTGCCCTAGTTTATGATGTTTTTGTAAACAAGGAAAATTCTGCAATTAGGGAAAAATGTTCAACAACATAAAAACTAAAGAGACATGGGTTGATACTTACCTTCTACTCAAATAGTAGAGAACCTGACCACTGACCCAGTGACTCTGCAATTTCCCTCGTATGCATGAATACAAAATATAAAAGAAAGGAGAGACATTCAACATCTATATTAGTATTTTCCTACATCGCAACAAGCTAAAATATGTCTCCAACACTTGGCATCCAGGATGCAGGCACATGAGTTGTCTTCCAAAGGCCATCTCACGTGGTTGGTAGGCCACATTAAACATTAGAAATGGAGTAATTTTTTGAGAAAAAATTTGAACGCAAACTAATGAATCTGCAACAATATTAATATCGATATGATCTTTGAAAATATTAGCTTAAATTTTATCTCATTTTTTATTCATCGAAGGTTTTCCTCTCAAATTTATAATTAGAAAAAGCTAAAAACCCTAGCGAAATATGACCCACCAATTAGAAAATCAAGAGAAATTTGATTTGAATGTTTTGAAAAAGCCAAACTTTGATTTAAGTTTATATCTTCCCTCTTGCATGCAAACCAATAGATTAATAATTCCCTTCATTTGAGATAAAAACATTAGTCGCTGCCTATGTAGACAAGGACTGATAAGCTTCTTTCACGACCTGCATGATGGGGCTTGAAACTAAAAGAGAGTTAATCTTATATATAGATGTTTGTTTTCGACAAAGTGACCTGCAATGATGCCTTTATATTCACAAATTAGCATTTTATATGGCCTTTCACCCCTTGTGCCTTCCTTGTATCATAGCTTCCTGTTCACAACATGGCGAAATTGCGTATTGTACTTGGCTCTTGTTCCTAGTGACGACTTTGTTGTAGGTGCTCAAGATGTGTTCTCTAAAAGGTCATAATTTCTAACAGCTTACCACTTCAATGCAAGCTGCTAAAATAGTCATACTAGGTAGAGCATATAGGCCATGCTACCATACAAATCAATAGGTGGATTGTGTTAATAGGGATAATATGTTCTCTTACTTTGGACAATACTACTCTAATTTTCTTTCCTTATCCTTGTCCATATTCTTCTTAGATACCAAAAAATTAGATGGATGTTTATACGTTATTCCAAAATTCCCACTTTGGCACAAGTAGATTTTGCCAACAAGGTTATAGAATTCGGCTTTACACCCTCCAATTGTATTTTTTTGGAAACTTCTAAATCCTTTTCAACAAATTTATTATTTTCCTATAGTTTCCATTCCATGAGACCATATTTCTTTAAAACATTATGTCAATGGTTCAATTCTTCCACATTTTGAAATACATAAAATTTCTTTTCTCTTGGGCACTATGTCAAATAGTTTTTTCTTTGCGTAAATGCTTCTACATTTAACATGCATGAATCAAAACCCTCCAAAGCTCCCATTTTGGCGTAGGAAGGTAATATGTTGGAAAATATGTGGAGTTTGGCTCTACACATTTGCATTTTCATTAAATCCATTTTGTTCATATATTGCAATCATGGCATCCCTTTAGTCCGCATGCCTTGTCTATGCTTCCACATTTTGTAATTTGTATATTTGAAATAAAATCCATACCCATAGCTAAAACTTATCTATTAATTTCTTTTTATCATACAAGGAGGAGGACATTGAATAAATTATGAAGGATGGCTTCACCTACCATTGGCATTTTTTTCGATGTTATGATATTTCTTCGAAATAAATGAAAAAAAAACCTTGGAAAATAGAGATATGTTAGTTTAATATTAAAATTTTTGATGATGTTGGTTAGGCCGATCTATTAGTTGGGGGTTGATGCAAATCTTAGGGATAGAGGATCATAGTTTCTACCATAGTCTTATGATAGACTATTTGACAAGGGGTTTGATAAAATATGAGAAATTTAAACATAGTCTTATTTGTGTTTCATCATAAGTTAGTTATGACTATCTCTATTTAAAATGGGGGCCTACGAACTTGACAACTAAATTATTTAGGAATATATGAAATATTGTGAACTGGAGAGATCTATAAACATGTCCATGTAAGTGGATATTCTGAAAGTGTGATCTAATATGTTGAAATATAGTATAAAAAGGTCCACCATTGATGTTCAGGACTCTTCTTAGCTTTTACATTGCAAAAATAGACTTAATGATTTCAACCTTTTGAATATTTACAACACTTTGATAAAATTAACACTACATCAACTTAATCAATTTTGCATCCACATTTAATTGATTGTCTGTTGCAAGTTGTAGGGTTTTAAGAAAAAAAGTTAATGAGAATAAAATTGGGTTAAGGATGACCATTCATTAAGTCATATTCATTTCCGTAGAATACATTTTGAAATATGGCTTCACTAAGGTAATCTAGTCCTTCCACTTGATCCATTTTTCCTCTTATATCTCATTTTTCTCCCTTATAATACATATAGGATATTGAGTATCATAAAAGATGTAATATTATCATCTAGACACCAAAATATAGAGACATGGATTATACATTTCTTGGTGTGAGAATTGAAAAGAGAGGACGTAGCTTGTGAGTTCCTGTATTTATTATTGTTTCATTGTCTTCCTCATGTCCTATTGGCATTTTCAATTCAAAGTTTTGAATGGTCCTCCCAATAACCAATGAGGCTATTGTCACCGCTTGTGCCCATCCTGCACACAACCTATTCCCTGCTCCAAATACCATGTTCCTATAAATATCCTCTTCTACTGGAAACACTAGTTGTCTCTCTGGTTTCCACTCCTCTGAATTTTTCCATTCTCCTTCATGATTATTTGCTCCCCATATATTAATTAATATCTGAAAAATAAACAATAAGAAACAATTAATAAATCATCAAAATAATTGAATACTTTTTCTAAAAAACTAATGTAATTTAAGATGGATTAGATAAACAAAACTTAAAATATGCTGCTTAAGCTTGAGTCCAATTTTATAAAATCTTATGCAAAAACTAATGATCTATAAGCCCTTTTGAGAATAGAGGATTAGTACCTCCCATCCTGCTGGAACATGGTAGCCATCAATTTCCACATCTTGATGGACGATACGCAACGGCACTAGAGGCAAAGGAGAATGTCTGCGAACTGTTTCATAAAATATTGTTTTAAGATATGGTAACTTCCTCAAATCCTTTTCCTCCACTGCTTTCTTTCCACATACTTCCTCTAACTCTCTGTAAAGTCGTTCCTGTCGTTGCCATTATAGGATTTTAGAAATTTTCCTTCAAAAAGAATGACTTTATTAATAAAAATGCAAAAGCTTTTACATTTGTACCTGAGCGTGAGGATGCTTGGCGAGGTTGAAGAAAGCCCAGACCATAGCCACATGACTTGTAGTAGTGCTTTCAATTACAGGCTCCCATATTGCAGTCTCTAGCTGTTTCTCACTCAGAATCTTGCCTTCCTTCAGCAGCATGTCTAAATATCCTTTCGATTCCTTCACTCATTAATAAATTCCATCATCAAATACATAACTAGAAACAACACAGTCAATAGATACTGGTACATATAAGCATAATAAACTGACTAAGAATATTTGTTTTTTTGTGAAATAGTTTTTTCAGAGCCGTGCTAACATGCATAAAAATAGCAGTACCAAATTGACTATCAATTTACAGTTATAGCTGATGCTTTTAGGTCAAGTCCCAATAAAGACAGATTACCAGGTCTAAAATAATTATTTTTACAAGAAAAAACAAAGTGATATGACCAATTGTACTTGTTTAGATAGATGACTAATGGGTTCTAGTCAGATTAATGTACGGAGGTCATGGTAGAATGCTAAGCTACCTTTCCCGAGGATAAAAGCTCCCTCTCTTGGTGAATAAGAGCCCTCACAATTGCTGACCTCCTCCTCGTTACATCATTTAACATATTCTCTAATTTTCTGTTAGGAAGCCAACGATTTATTAAAGGAAGGAAGTCCCTCCAATTGATTTCTAGAGCAGCAGTTGCAGGATCCCCAATTATAAGTTTGTACATGTCCTGCACCGACACAACTTCACTGCCCAACTCTTCAACCTTTAAGGGTTCCACAGTTCTGCCTATGACCTGTGATCCAAGCCAAATTAATTCAATATTTTTAATGTAACTTATAAAATAATAGGTGGTAATCAATTAATAATATTCTGTTTTCACAGTCCATGATCATTAGTAATCAAGATTTCTCCAGAAAACTACTCATAATTTATCAGTTGAACTATCTATTTTTCTACCACTGAACTACTGATGGATTTTTTTATCAAAAAAGTTAACAGTTAACCCAACTAGCATTCTGCCTCATTTATGACAATTACAAATGCATTTGATGGATAAGCCCTTCAAAATTTCAATACCATACTACAATTACTGTAAGTTAAAATGTTGCATTTATGACCCTTCCACATTATAGGTTACTGTGCTATGGGAATTACTTGATTTAGAGCGAAAGGAAACAAGTGATCAAGAATGATTTTGCTCATGTTCACTGTATTGTTGCAAGCCTCCTTCAACTCAAGATACATGGAAGTTAATAGCTTCTGCACCATTTCCTCTCGCATGAATGCATTATTTTTCTGTTTAAGCAAGAAAAAAAAGTTAAGGTACTTGATAAGTAGATGGGTATAAAAAGATGTATGTGAGTGAAAGGGGATGAAGAGAATACTTGAGGAGTTGTTCCGAGGAGGTGTGAGACCATGAGCTTCTTCATTAAGCGATGATCTCTTCCATAGTCAGACAAGGCCACCATTGTCTTATCCAACGACAACACTTGCAAGGCTGTGGTGAGATTTTTCGCTGTAATAGACGAATGATGCTCTGTCATGGCCTACAACCCACATTTACATTATCAAGGACTCTGATTTATAATAACTTTCTGTGTTTTTTTCCCTAAAAGTGGTTTTATAAAAACACGTTGAAAGCATAGAGTTTAAAGGTAACAAACACACATCATGTGTTGTTACCTTTTATGAAGTGATACTGAAAGCTACTTACCTGTCTGCATGATTTGGCTGAGTTCAATACAACAACAGCAGATGCAAGGCCTGTACGGACAGAATAGACTGGACCGTAGGATTTAGCCCAGTGGTAGAATGTTCGATGAGGCATCTTATCCTTGTGCAGAACAAGGTCCCTCACAACCATCCATACACTCACACCTGCATTCACAATTTCTTCAGATTCACACAATTTTAAATGAGGGAACAAAGACAAGAACACAAGAAATATAAAGCAAACCTGGGGGATATTTCTTCTTCTTTGATGATCTAGATTTGATAGCAGTGATAATTAGTAAACCCACCACCACTAGAGCCTGAATGGCAGTCCATGATTCAAACAAATAATACTCAGACATATTGCTCAACCAGTAAGTATTCACTTGCCAGAGATACAAAATATGAGCTCCCTCACAACATATATATAGGTAAAGTATGAGTAATTAATTAAAACATTAAGTGCTTATGATTATGCTAGTTAACCCGCGTCCTCTTTACCAAACCCATGTGATAAATGCTCCCTTATGTCATGAGGGTCAATTATTTGTCGCTGCGTTGTTATGGTATTATTGAGGGGAAGTGTTGTGTGGCTATGTTTAAAAGATGACAATGAATTTTGTCTTGTTATATTTTCCCATATGTTGATGATTGTGGTATATTTTGTGTCAGTAGTAGCTTTTACAGTATTGTAATTATGGCATTTTAGATTTAATACAAATTAAAAGTATGTTTTGTTAATGTGAATAAAATTAAATATAAGTTTTGATAATTATAGTATAACTAAATGTAAGTTTTGTCAAGTATAGTATTTTAGGTTTGATCAAATAATTTATTGTAGGATATTACATGTCTATATTTTTTAAATGTTAATATATTAATAAAAAAAGTACAATAATCGTTTAAGAAATGCCACATTAATATTAAATATTATTAAAATATATCAATAAATAGTTTTAAACTAAAACAAATATAATAATAAAATGATTTTTAAAATTTTTAATTTGTGTATTAATAATAATATTGTTATAAATATAAATTATATTGATATTATAATTGTATATTTAAAATTCATTAATTAATATTATTTAGAAAAAATGATAAAATATATAATAATATTTAAAATTTTTTTTTTTATTAATTATCATTAACATAATATTGTTTGATGATAAAATATGTAGAGTGTCTTAATCGTTTTCTATTTATAACAAAGTATGAAATATCATTTCATGTCCATATACAGAAAAACTAATCATAATGGACATATATTTTAAATAAGAATATATGTAGATAGGAAGTGATAAGGCTATACCAACCACACAAGAACTTTTCTATCTTTCTTGGCATTTTCCTCTCCCACTCAGTGATAAGGCTATACTATTTTCCACAAACGTCCTTTTTCTTTTTCTCTACTGTCTTCTCTTCCAAATCGCCACAGCCCACATGTTTCTCACCTTTTCCACTGCCGACACAGAATTTCCATCAGCTAATAAATCCGTATTGTGTGGTTACTAAACAATAACGCCTGGTTTCCTCAACCATGATATACCACGGATTTTTTTTCTATTTCCTAATTTGGATAGATTTTCAGCTATATCAATGTCTTCTCCTCCACTCAACTTTAGTCATTATTTAAATACCATCGCTTTTGTATTTTTCTTGGCATTTTCCTTTCAGTCTAATTTACTTTGTTGTACAGACTTTAAACTTCTTGTCTGCTTTATGTCCATTCTTTCCTCTGTAATTTCTGTGTTGACATCGTTGATATATTTTTATTTCAATTCTTACATATTTTTTTTTTTTGACAATGAAATCATTTAGATACATAGATATTATTTTTTATTTATTGAAAGAAAAAATGATTATATATGTATCTAAATGATTTGACTGTCGAAATAATTGCTGGTGGTGAATTTTACTTGACAGTGATTTTTCGGACGATGTCAAATCATTTAGATACATATATAGTTTTTTAATTTATTAAAAGAAAAAGGACTATATATGTATCTAAATGATTTGACTGTGGAAATCAAGTATGTAGGAATCAAAGTAAAGATAAGTTGGTAACGATGTCAAATCATTTAGATACATATATAATCTTTTTATTTATTGAAAGAAAAAAAGATTATATATGTATCTAAAATGATTTGGCTGTCAAAATCAAGTATGTAGGAATCAAAACAAAGATATGTCAGTAATGATGCCAAATCATTTAGGTACATATATAGTCTTTTTATTTATAGAAAGAAAAAAGATTATATATGTATCTAAATGATTTGGCTGTCAAAATCAAGTAGTATGAATCAAAATAAAGATATTTTGGGATGCCAATCATTTAGATACACAAATAGTCTTTATTTATTGAAAGAAAAAGATTATATATATGTATCTAAATAGTTTGGCTATTGAAAATGAGCAGCGTCAAATTGACATAATGCATTCAACTAAGTCATATTTCATCCATTTGGCAAATAAATAAGTTTATTTATCAATCTCCCAAGTCATCATTTATTAAATAAATCAAACGATCTTAATCATGGTCTCTTTGATTAAATAAATCAGTGTTTATTTAATTAGTCTTGAATAATAATTCATCTCCTTTGATTTGGTTTGAAATCCCTAAATCAAGTCCATTAGTAAAATCAATATAATCATCATCACCATTGATGTCACGATGCAATGCTAATCTCACCCTTTTGCATTCTCTGATTTGTACTTTTGCATATAAATCAATTTATTGATTTATTAAATCGAATTTTCCATCAGCATGCGCATTTATGGGAATATTCCCTCAACGATTAAATGCAAGTTGATTTATCTCCAACATTGCATTTATTGCTCATTTTGTCCCCACTTAGCATTGCTAAATTGTTCAAATTTCCCTACTCATTTTCTTCTTCCCAAATCTTTTCAACCATTGGCTTTATCATGATAAAAGTGGCCTTATCTTATTGGCTTGATCTTTGTCCCACATTGGTCCATTTTCAAGACTTAGCATTTTGAAAATCTATAAAATAGAGGCTTCATCTCTTATCAAACCCTTCACAATCTCTTCACAAATCCATCATCTACACAACTTGATGCAAGGTCATTCTCTTTGAGATTTGATCTTTTCCATTTAGCATCTCTATCTTCATAGCATTTTCATCTTAAGCTTTGATCAAGGATTGGGAAAGGGTCACTAGCACGTGTGACACCAATCCACTATGAGATAGTTTGCATCATGTTTTCTTATGCTTTTTCTTTAGATCTTTTGTCATTTGTTTGTATTTTGAACATGATGTATTATTTCATAAGGATGTTAAATATTTTGATTTGTTGTTGAAATACTAATGATTCTGCAAATTTTATTGTTAGATTTCTAACCACATTTTGCAGATTTTAGGGTCTACATAATGGCTCTAGAAGGAGGGCCACAAATCTTACCAATGTATTACTGATTTAATGTAGATCCAGATTTAATGTGCATATATATGTCACTGGAATTTCTAAATTTGATGGATATTTCATTGTTTCTAAATATCGTCTTTGTCAACTTCTATATGCACTTCATATTTCGGTCTATCATACTTTTCACGTAATTTTTTTTACTATATGCACTTCATGTTTCGGTCTGTCATACTTCTCACATAACTATTTACTGTACGTTATTTATAAATCTGTGTGCATAGTAGCAAATTTTAAACCATTTTGATGTGCCTTTTCTGCGCATCCTCATTTTACCTGCTAGTCTATTGATAGGATCAGGTGATTTAAGAATTTTTATGCCTTTGCTATACGTTGCTTGCACTAGTCATGCCTTCAATAAAGGTATCCTGATTTGTCAAACCAGCATTGAAAAATGAGTTAATGTTTCTCACCTCAAAATTTTTGGAAATGGATTCCAGACTAAAACTATGTAGATCACTTCATTCGACTAGTTGTATCATCCAAGAGGTCGATACAGTCATGAAGAACAATCTGCTCTAATCCGGGCTATGCTCTCCTATCCAACCCAACAGTCATGGTAGATGTCTTTTGTACCAAATTGATTGAGACTTTAATGAAAATGTTAAGTAGCCTTGCAGGATCAAGTGGGGCAATCGTGGTAAGCCTGCGAAGCTTGAAACACAAAGCTCAGGTGATGTCTTGAAAGCAGATATAACGAAATTGTTAGAATAGGCGAATGACAGTGTGGCACAAATTACCATTGCCATTAGCGCTACTGTTGCTTTTGCCATCTTCATATTTCTTGCTCTCCTGTCAATACAGACACTGTCTTTGGTCCTGTTCTCCTGAATTGTAAAAAGGCGATCAATTCCCATTGTAAACAACAGACCAATATTTATCAGTTGGTATTCATTTTTCCATGTGCGATCTATCCATTGTGCTGAAAGGATGATGGAATGGTTGGGGAGCTCGACCTAACACTTGACAGTAGCATTTGCTTTGAAATTTCTCTTGCCTTCTAACAAAGAACTGGGGAAAGCGAGTTTACGCCAGTTATTAGCTGACATTCATGGTATTTCCTGAAATCACGTTTTCTCTGAGGCGCTTTAATGAACAGCTCACATGCCTTGTCTATGCTGTGATAGGGAAAATAAAATATCTCACGCGATCCCTTTAGGCGTTTGATGAAACTGCAGATCTTTGAGGCATTCTGTCAAACAGTTCACGTGTCTTGTCTATGTTTTCACAAACTGCATTTGCTTGTAAGTTTCTAAAGCCTTCTCATTCGATTTTTACACCTGCTAATCACATTTACTTTAAAAGTTTTTGTCTTACAGGCCAAGGGAAATTTAATGAAAGAAATTGGCGATATGTTTTATCAGCCAACTACCATCTTTGACTTCGCTGCCCAACCAAAATGCATCAATGTTCTCTTTTGTCTTATAGTGGAGCAAGACTGTTGATGTTGCTACATTTTGTTGATTTCCAGAATCCAACAATCAGCCGAGGTGCCATCTGCAATTGCTCTTTGCGCCATGCCTTCTTTAATGCTCGATGGAGGTCTATATGTGGCATGAATATGATTGTCCAGAGACACTTTTTTTAATAGAAATTTTCTTATCGTGTCCTTAAATGATAATGCACTAAAAGTTTTAGCTTTTTGTCAGTTCTTAAATACCAGCAAAGTCATCTCACAGTTGTCGGATTGATTATTAATCGTTTGTTGGAATCTGTGTGAGGGAAGGATCCTACTTCTTGAGCGAATCCTATTGTCAACAAATTTCCTGATCTGCTGGTCTTATTGTCATTAATTCGGGTTGTTTTTATTACTACAAATAAATGCTATCCATATGCAGTCGTGTGTTCAGAGAATGTAGGCATCGATCTGTTGTCTTGGCGTTTTCTCAGACCCCCTTTCATCACATCAATAGGGAACTAGAAACTTCACATCTCAAATTCAAAGTCTGCTCCCAAAATGCATTTAATTCACAGTTGTCGCTTGCTACCTACGTCATCTAGTATGCTGGTATTTACTTAATTTTGACTGCAAATCTCATGAATGGTTTTGCATATTTATTCTGCCACCAACAAATCTAGCCAACTCGTAAACTCCTCAGTCAAAAAACCATCTGTATTTTCTCATGCTTATCAATGAAGTCACCATCATAAAGTATCATTTTTGAATTAGTCAAAGGCTCAAAGTTGCTAAGATAGGTTGTTGTCATATAATATTCTTAATGTGAAGCTGCAGGGTGGGAAGTTTGATTTGGTTGACATTGACTCTATTCATCGTGCCATGGAGTCTTTTGATATAATGATGCAGATCTAGTCACTTCAAGCCATTAAAACTGGACTGGTTTAGAGCTTAATTCCAATTACTATCCTTTGGTTTGGAACATATTACTTTTTAATTCCAAGTTTATAAAATCATTATGCTTGAAACTATATTCATTATATTGAGTTATTATTATTTCCTTGGCATAAATCTCATTACTAAAGATTTTTTATCCTGTTTGTAGGTTGACATCAAGAAACGATGATGGTTGCTCTCACCTAGGAATCAAATAATGACAAATTTAAAATCGGAAAGTGGGGACTTGAACTTGGAAAAGCATTTTTTAATGCTTATGGAAAAAACTTGATGGCATTCCTTTCCTAATTTCATTTTTAATTTTGGAACAAGTTGCTTTCAAGTTGGATTTAAAATCAATCACTATCTTGATCTTTTTTGAAGTTGGTCTAAAATTGAACATTAGAAACTTACTAGCTTTTCGATTTGGTTTAAAATTGAACAAGACAAATTTCACACTTCATTTTGGTGCTTAAAACGAACTCACAATTGCTTTGAAGGCTATAAAACGAACAAGTGCTTGAATTGTGTGATTTTTTCTTTGGTGCATTTTGAGTGCGTATCCTCTCCCCTTGCGCTTCGTGCGATCTAGGGTGCAAGAGAAACACTCAAAATACATTTTATTGCTTTGAAACACTTCAATTTAGGCTTAAAAAATTGAACATCTTGTGCGAGTGTGAGTAGGGGCATTTTCACGTACATTCTCTTTCTTTGTGCCATCAAAGATCGGTCAGGAATTACAGTTGTCTTTCTGGCTTTGAACATGTAGAGGGGACTTGCCTTGGAAAAAGTACTACTTGGCGATGACTCAGCAGTAACACTCTAAAGCCAAGATTATTTCCAACCAAGATATAAATGTGGGCATTGGAGTAAATGCCAATATCACGCAGTTGATTCCAACAAGATGGATCAAAAAGGGGACTCTTGTTGTATGGATCAATCTCCTGACAGAAGATCGCCATAGAACCCATGTGTTAATTTGCCAAAATCCTTAATCTATTTGTTGGTGCAAAACCCGGTGTTAGAAGCCACCCCACCTCTTCGGTCTTCTAGTGAGATGGAAAGCATGCTGTGAGTTTCATAGGTTGTTGATGTAGGTACTTTGGAATTGTATTAATGGCTGAGTGGAGGCAGGTGGGGTCAAGCATCAACCATCATTTAGAGATAAGCATAGATGGACTTGTCCAAAGTGGGAATCAACGACTCGTATCTTACACATCCATAGAGGCATGTTATTTCTTCCATTTTGGCTCTGATGTGTATTCGAAAACAAACGTTAACTTATGGTTCTCAAATTTCAAACCCTCTTTAGAACCCAACTATCATTAATCAATCATATGTTCTTGCTTCCTGTAGTTCAAGTTCATTAGAGGGGTTCCTAAGCATTGGATTATACCACAATTTGTCTTCTTGAGTAAACTATAGGAAAACCCTTGCCTTAAGTTCATTGAATTTCCACATAAAATATCTTGTGGGGTTTAAAGAAATTAAGACATTGGACATCTTAGTTTGAAACTTTAATCAAAGAGAGTGTTTTTGGTAAAATAAAGCCATTAAGCAAAGGTAACAAATTGGACCCCACACATGTGCTTGATATCTCTTGGTCATATTGGTCTTTTGATTGCTCTTAGAGAAAAGTGTGTTCTTCAATACCTTGGCCTAGTAAACAAAGTCTCTCTAAGTCTCTTAGGATCAAAATCAAACACTTCATCACCTCAAACATTTATCAACATCATCCCACAAACAACTTTAGAGCTTTGAAAACATCATTACCTAGACTTGGGTACATTTCCAAACCAAATCAAAATCATTTGTTTAGTTAGGTGTGTTTGGATGAATCCTTCCACGCACACTTAGTTAAATTATCACCTCTTTGAACAAGTTCATCCTAAGATAACATCCAACATTTTAGGGTTTACAAGTTCATCATCCACATCAAAAATTAAAATAAAAAACCCTAAGTCTAGCATTGATCCAAGGTCGCTAAACGTTCAACACTCACATCATTTACACCTTTCATCCTCCATCTCGTCATTGGTCCTAAGAACCTTAGAGGTCACTTTTGCAAAAAGGTCAAAACACAAGGAGAACATGGAATATACACTTGATCCATACATCTTGAGTAATCTAAATCAGTTGAATCTTCAAAACCTTGCAATGCCTATCAATTATCAAAGTCCATGCATAGGATCATTGCCTTCGACAAATGTCAATGGTACAACAATTGTGAGTATGCCCAAGTCAAAGTTTGGAACACATTTTCCAATGATAGATCTAAATCCAAACCTACAAATCCATCAACCGAACAATCAATACATGAGTCTCCAAACGAGCAACATCATTCCACCAAATCCCTACAAACCAAATGTGGATGTACCAAGTGCAAGTTTTCGAAACATGAATCCTAACTCGAAAAACTTTGGAAAAATGATTCCCAATACCAACAATGTTCATCCTATCATGACGAATCTGAACATCATCCCAAATCAGAACATTATCCAAAGTCAATTTTCCCATAATCCCATTCAAAAACCACAAGTAGGCATCCTAAATCCATTTAAACAAGAGCCAAATCAACTATCTCAAGTGAGTCAAGATCAAGAACAAATTTGGCGAGATCAAATTGCGGAACTTTCCAAAATAGTTGAGGCATTGCGCCAAGGGAAATCTCCACCACCATTACCCACATCATTCCTTGGTTTAGGGCTTCCCCCTTTACCTAACACCAATCAATCCACCCAAATCAATCCACTTAATGTCAATCAAACCATCACGTCAAATCCTTCGAGTATACCATCGACATCACACCAATGGATGGTATCTAATCAAACAACATTGATCCCAAATCAAAATTTGGTCTCTCAAGGACCTATCACCTCGGTCATTCCAACCATCACTATCCCTTCAATCATTCCAAACACCACTATCACACCCATCACATCTCAACCTCTCACTACCATGATCGCTCCGAGCGTATCTCAAACACTTGTCACTACATCCAACATGATTCTAAATCCACCACCACCCCCACCACCACCAATTTCCACTACATCAATCCAATACAATGCGACATTACAAGCTGCTTTTCAAAAGGGACTCCAACAATATCTAGCCATGCAACAAGCAACACAAGCTCAACAAGTAAAACAATCCTCTCAAGTTGCCCAAGCCTCTCAAGCTACCCAACCAACACAAGCACAAACACAAAAGATGACAACTATTGAAAACAAGGATCAAGATCAATCCATCACTGAGCACACGTTTACTTCATCCAATGATCAAATCGACATATGTCAAGAGTCACTTTTGAATCATGATCAAAATCCACCAACAAAAATTGACAATTAGCCAATTCAAGAAATATCAACATCACTTGACTCTATGGTCAAAGACATTCACAATCTCTCCACCGCAATTGTCGAAAACAATGATCAAAACCTCTCCATCGAGGAGCACATTGACGATGTATGTACACAATCCAATGATCAACTCACGATACATCAAGAGCCACTCTTTAGTGATCTATTTCAAGGAGTGTTAGGACTATTTGATCCAATTGACATAATGCATGATCCGTTGACCAATGATCATATTGAAAATGTCTCTACATCGCCTTATGAGTTAGAGGACATATCTCAAGAAGTTATTCCAAAGCAAGATCAAAATCTTTCACTAAGGTCTAGCAATGGTCATTTTCAAAACATGTTGATCCCCTTTGACCTCATGGTTACAGATGTTGAAGGAACCTTGAACTTGACCATGCCTAATGTCGACATCCAAAAGTCCTTTGTAAGAAATCTATCCTTTGAAGCTGCCCCATGTCAAGAACTTGATCCAAAGCATGTCAAAAGCAACTCCGAAATTAATCAAGATCAAGAATTTGTATCTCCAAGATACTACAATAATCTAATGAACACTCTCTTATCCATGCGAGATGATCATATCCATGTAACACATACTCCTCCACCTACCCATGAGATGCTTTCTATGGATGGACACGTAGATGATCTTCATCTAGAACAAGATTTTGTTACACAAAAAGAACAGATTCTTAACTCCTACAATCAAACAGAGTTGTCAACATCAAGATCAAATATGTCCCAAACTCAGATTGAGGACATCATGAATAAAGATATCCATCATTATCTGCTGAAGGAAACAAGTCAGATAGAACATCCAGAGTTAGCAAAGCAGAAAATTGAAACAATGTCATCTACAGTAGTCATTTGTCAAAGCATGTTTACTGAAAAAAATATCTCAAAACAAGCAGAATCAATGAATAAAGGTGATACTATCACCATACTGGGGGTAACTTCGTCTCAAGCAAACGTCAACATAGGGAGCATGAAGAATCCCTATGGTGAAACCATTGCCAATACTACAACCAGCCACGCCATGAATCTTCATCCACCCATCACCCCATCCATGAATTGGGACCAACATCAAAAGAAAGATTTGAATCAAAGTACGAATAATGTTATCAAAGCAAAAGAAGCAGAGAAGCATAATGGACAAATCAAATACAAATGGATACCAAAGAATACAAAGAAAGATCATTCCTATCAAACTCCATCAGTCAAAGAAACTGTGGGGAAAACTAAAAGAGGGAAAGGTATCCATCAAAGATGTCCGCAAAATCAAAAGCAGGCTTTTCAAGCAACGTACAAAGTGTATCAAGCAGTTGTTCCTAATTCCATGCACACTTCCGTATCCACCCATCATTGCTCATCTTCCCAAGTTTGAAGAGTCAAAGGTTCCAAACTGTCAACCAATCCATCTTTTATCCCTAAACACACTCCATCCACGCCTCCATGCATGATACCCAATTCTCACATTGACCATGTATTGGCAATGACCCTTCATCATAAGGATTCTGAAGGAACTCTATTGCGATGTGCGCACAAAGACAAAGTTAACCTTGGTATCGATGAAGCAGATCGAGAATCCCAGAAGTGGCATTCAAGTGCACGTATCTTAGCAAAGCAGCTTCTTCAAGCAGGATATCGATGGCACATTATGACAGAAGCGTCTACGTCAACACCACCAGATGGTTCAGCATGAATCTTTCAGAAAAATACAAAAAAAAAATAAAAATCATAAAAATCCAAAAAAAAATTAGGAAAAGGATTGAAAACAGTAAAGAAAAAAATCGTCCTCTAGTGAAAACCGCATGGGCGGCGCTTTGGGCAAGACCATGATGAAAACCTAGCAAATAGGCGTCATGTGTAGAATCGAGCATCTATGTGCGCCACTTCAGGTGAAAGCATCTCATCCCATCCGTAATAAATTGAGAATTCCATCCATCTTATCCATAATCAATCCACGCATCCATAAACCATTTATCTAATCCATTTGCATATATCTGCATCCATAGTCTGAGTCATCTTGATCTTGACACGCTTTACGCTTGCTTATGGTAAACATCTTGACATGGGTCATTTTCATCGATCCTATCCTATGTAGCATTATCTAAGCCATGAAGCATTATCCAATAAGCATTCTTTATCTGAACACCTCATCTTATTGTAAGATAATCCTTGGCATTCTTTGCGTATCCATCCATCCGTACACTTATCCAAGCATCCACCCATTGCATTCCATACATTGCTAGACATTGGGGGAAGATATGTACATCTTGCTTCGAGAATAAATCTTGGTCTATATCCTCCAACTTATGTGGCGATCCGAACATTGGCAAACGTGAAACCAAATTGGTCAAACATTTGCAATCTAAAATCCAAAGCACTAGCCCATGGCATATTTTGATGAGAACATGTTCCTTATCAAGCTTCATCTTTCATCAAACATCAATTGATATCAGTCACATCTAAGCTGCATGTCAAACGTCACATCAAATCATCCAAACATCTTTTGTTCCAAATCAAGCTTCATCAAACATGATCAATCAAATCCAATCAAAAAATCATCATCTCGGGATATCCTTGTGTTGCTTAGCACTATCCTTGCATTGTCGTGTATCCTTGACAATGTTATCATTATCCATCCTGATCAATCCAGTCCTTGCATTGTTGTGTATCCTCAACAATGTTATCATCAATCCCAATCAATCAAATCATTGCATTGTTGTGTATCCTCAATAATGTTATCATTATCATCAATCCATCGACCTCGATCGTTCAACCTTAGCTTGGTTTTCAACAAAATCCCAAAACAGAGCACTGATATCATCACACACATCCATATCCAAATCGTCAAAAATCATCAAAAATCCAAAAAACATCCAAAATATCAAAAATCCAAAAAACAGTCAAAAAGCAGAAAACATCAAAAACATTGGAATCCGAACTACGTCGTCTCTGAGCTTAAACATAGGCAAGGCTCATCTTTGATCAGCCCCCAAGACATCAAAATCCAAAAAAAAATTCAAAAAACACCAAAATCCAAAAACATTCGAAAAACATGAAAATCCAAAAACATTGAAAAATTGAAAATCAAAACATTTGAAAACCTCAAAAATACCAAAAACGCCTCAAAAAATTTCAAAAAATCCAAAAACATCCAAATATGTGAAAAAACATCCATCCATCTCATCTCGCTTGCACCTGCAATAATCAATCATCCATAATAACTGATCACCATCTTCATCCTTTGGCAGCACAAACAGAAACAATCACAATAGTCAGCAAAAGCAAACTTCAATCGTAAAATCAAAATCGAAGCAACAAATCTTTAAAACAAAATCAAAGTCTCGATCATTTTCAAACATGTCAGTCAACTTTATATCAACAGCCTATCAATCAAACCATCATCATCCTGTACAATGCATGTCCTAGGATATATCGTTCCGACAATGGGCATCATTTTGGATATCACTTTGGATTCTTATCCTATCAAAACACATCCCTTTGGCTAGAGGTATGAGGAACATTGACTTGTTTGTGTACTTGATCTTTTCTTTTGATTTATCTTATTGCGCTCATTCCAAGGACCTCTCAATGATATCCGAACGAAGGATTTAGAGAGATAGGAATGGGGCAATGATCATTATCTTTTTCTGTGCTTGTTGGATGCTCTTGTAATATAACTTGGCGAATACTTGCTTTGTTAGGTATGCCCTAGCAAGGTTTCCGTATGTCAAGTGTGAACAAGAATACTCCTATCTGTTTGTCGAGTCAAAGTCCATCACACTAAGTACAACGCCATCCTGGTCCTTCATACCTTGATGCATCGTGCTTAGGCGTGTTATCAAACATAAAGTAAGTGACCCTTTGAAAATCCCAATCCTTGATAAGCAAATCATCATCATTTATCATCATCATCATCTATCATCATCATCTCTAATAAAGTCTTGACCAATCATGGACTTGTTGGATCCTCTTGTCATCATCTCATTTCCACGCTAACATTGCATCCCATCATGCATCCATCCTGCATCTACAAACCATCAACATACCACATATCATTCATATCATACATCATAGGAAACATCAATCATTTCACATGCATTGCATTTGCATCATCATCATCATAATATAGATCTGTTAGTCTAAGCATTTCATAAAACATCATATCATCATTTAAGTTGTTTAGGATAATATAGATTTGTTATTCTAAGCATCTTGAAATCATCTCATTTGCATCGTCATCCATAACCATCCATTTTGAACCTCTTTATCGTGAGATCGACCCTCAAATCGAATCTTTTCTCGATCTCTCAAGGGGGCAATGTACCAGTGTAATTCTTTCTGCTGGGGCATCCGAAAAATTAGAATTTTTTTGATTTTGATCGCGAAAGTTTATTCTTTGAACCAACGCAACAAGTACATTGCTTCAAAGAGGGGCAAAATGTAGACACGTCAAAATAGCATTATGCATATTCATCCGCTCAATAAATAAATCAAATGCATCACATCCATTCACCTAGTAAATCAGGTTCTTATCATCAAAAGCTCAATCATAGTTTAATTAAATAAATCAAGCTTTATTTAATTAAAATCTCAAACATGCATCTTCCATCCTTTTCTGATTTAAATAAAACAAATATTTAAGTCTTAAAAGTCAAAATCATCTAATCAGCATTAAATCAGCATAATCATCATCTATTTAATCTAACCCTGATTAAATACTCACCCACTTGCATTCTCTAGATTTGGCCACTTGCACATGAAATTGCAATTAATTGATTTATCAAAATTACTTATTTTCAACTTGGCATAAAGGGAGAATATTCTCCAAGTTTGAATTTCCCCCCAAGTGGACATGTACACCAAACAGAACATTTATGAGGCCTTACATGTCTCTTACATGTCCCCTTCCAAAGTCAAAATCAGCATTTATTCCCTCTCATGGCCACTCTTCCCAAATCTTGCACATACATCAACTAATCACATGGTGACAAGTGTCCTCCTATCATTGGCAGAATCTTTAGTCCCACATTGGTCCCTCTTCAACTCTCAGCATTTGAAAATCTTTAAATACATGCTTCATCTTTGAGCAAATCCTCCACAATCTCTTGCAAGGTCACTCTCTTCATTTGAGATTTGATCTTGTCTACTTAGCATCTCCATATCAATAACAATTTCATCATCTTAAGCTTATCGATCAAGGGTTGGGAAAGGGTCACTAGCACATGTGACACCAATCCAACATGGAATAAGTGTTTATCTTGCTTTTAAAATGTCTTCTTGATGCTGTTTTTGTTACTTGTGGCATTTCTTTAGCATAGATATTCTATTTCATGGAGGTATTTGCAAATTTGTGTGTTTAGACTAACATTTCTAATGAGTATTTGAAGTGGTCTTACATTGCAGATTTTGGGTACTTCAATTAGTAAAAAATAAAATATTCATTAAAAAATTATTAGAAAAATCTTGCATCAACTACACACTATTAGCTAACTTCTGACCATAGTGATTTTAATAATACTAAAAAAAAATTCACCGTACGAGGATCGTACAAGAGTTGCTATGTTATGTTTTTTTGACAAAAACAACACCAATTTGTGTACATCCCTAGTTTGAACCCCTTAATCTCAACCATTTTCAAAATAAATTAGTAGTTTAGAAAGTAGACTTGGAGCACTTGAATCGTTCTTTTTGTTACATCTCAAAATTTTGAGTGTAACTATCCTCAATTTCACATCCAAAGTCAGTATTTCCTGATTTCAGAAAGAAAAAAAAGTGGCTATTTAAGCCCCCTTTTTGGGAACCATCTTGGTGCACTTACCCACATAATCACAAACAACCTTGAAAAGCACACCACACCCAAAATATATTTGACAAGCCAAAAATAACAAAAAATAAAGGTGGAAAAAACCAAAATGAAAAGAGGTGAAATAAAAATAAAATAAATAACAAGAAAAAATTGATCACAAATGAACCCATGCATGCAAAGAATATCCCAAAGCATTGAGGGAGTCAAAATCATGAAGAAAAAATTAATAAAATTACTCACATATGAGAATCACCATTAATACAAGGTACAACCATAAATGCAAAGTTAAGGGTAAGTTGAGGATACATCATATCTTGTGTCAGAGATCAAAATGTTAGAGGATCACTTACCTTCATTCTAAGATGAAAAACTTTGAAAGTATGACATGGGTGGCACATCAACCCAACACTATCCATCAAGGATCAAGATGATATAAATTCCTTTATAGTCATATTAGGGTGACAAACTTTGATAGGCCAATGGATACCTAGGCACACAAGAGAGATCTAAAAGGAAAACATCAAAGTTTTGGGGATTCTTCTACTATCATACCATGATAAACCTTAAAATTCCAACAGGTCAAATTTTAAAAAAATATAAAAGAAAAATATCAAGCTTAAAAATAAAACAAACAAAAAGGAACAAAAATAAGGGGGTACTTGTTTTGCCAAGTCAAAATGGGGCATGGGTGCAAGGAACAAAATAGTCATGAGGTACCCCTATATTACCTTAAAAAACTCTACTATAAATGTATATTGCATGAAATTATCAATTATTTTTATATTAGGAATTTTCAAGGTGAAGGTGAAGGTTTTTCCTAGGATAGAGAGGGGACTCACTATGCACCAAGCCATTCATTAAGACCACTATTACCTATTCATCATGTGATGGTTTCATCAATAACTAAAGAGACTATGTAGGTTCAAACCTTCCATTCCATTACTTCTCTCATAAACATCTTCATACAACATGGCACATAGATGTCTCAATCTCAAAGTTTAAAGGATGCTCATGTAACAAAATTGTCTAATATTAGTGGTGCCACCTCCACTTCTACTATAGTTTTTGTTATATTTATATTAGAGGAGAGCATGATCCACAAGCTACACATGGTGTCAACTCCCCCTTGAGTATACTCATTTTAATTCTATGTTATGATATTAGAGAGTGATCTAACACCATATGGTCATCCTCAATTTGCTAGAGCATAATTTTTTTATCGTTTATGTAAATATATTTAATATAAATTTATAATATATTTTTTATATTTAATATTTAATATTTCAACACATTGTTGATTGCTAAATATTGAATTGACTTAAAATTTTATATTTAAATTATATATTTTATGGTTTAACATTACAAGGAAATACATCATTAACCATTCCACTAGTGAGTTTGTGACACTCCCATCTATTTTATAGGTAAATTTATAATATATCAATATAAATTAGTAGTTGGTTTGTATTCACAACAATGTTAAATTTATGAAAAATAAATGAATTTTTGACTAGGTGGGTCTTGGACCATCATCTAACATGAGTGTTGCCAGTGAGATTCATGACATAAGATATATACTTGGTATGTTGCAACTCATTTTAAATATGAAAATATGAAAATTGCTACTGATTATGTGTACTTAATTTTCTCAATTAATCCTATTATTCTTTTTTTTTAATGAGTTAAATTTTTGTCTCCCAATATATAGGAAAGATTAGGTTTCAATTTTGTAGCAATTAAATCCTCCATTTCTTTAACACAGGTGTGAGTATGTAATGGTTAGATTTAACTATGATCATCTTGTTTCAATTGAGAATATTGACAATACTAATTATTTATAGACAATTAATATTCAAGTATTTTATACTATTTTTCTAAAGATCGATGTAAGTACTCCAATTTGAGGATATGTCTCTCTTGATAATGTTAATCCTCAAATGAAAATTGAGTTAGATTACTAGCTTTCTATAAGTTTGTTTATTATTTTTAAATGCCATTTTCAAATATTATTTTTTAGTTATAAATCATAGCATAGTATCTAATTTTATAATATATATAGGTTGAGATTCAATCTCACTTTTACCATATGAGATTGTATAAATGCAATGTGATAATTGAATAATAAATCTTATTACTCATTGCTAAGAATGATTATAAATGGTTTTTATTTATTTTTTATATTATATATGAGCATTGATAATGAAATTAATAAAATTTTATTAATTTCTATTTGACTCTTATGTATTAAGGTTCTATATTGTATATGATAAAAGATTTATTAATATTATCATATGAATATTTGAATTTTTTGATATTTTAAAAATTTCCCTAAATTTTTTAGAGTTGTCCCTTGTCATCCCATAAAAAGGTCCCAAAAGAATCCATTTAAAAAATGTGTTCCCAATGTCATACCACCCTATTATGCCTTGCACACATGACCCATTTTGTCTTAGCAAAATGAGGACCCATTTTTCTTTTATTTTTTCTATTGCATTGGTTGTTTTCTTGGTTTATTTTGGAGCCTGATTATGGGTTTACCTTTTTCCTTATGTTTTATTTTAAGTAATTTCCCTCTTGTCAAAGTTTCAAAGTTTTTCATCCCAACATGATAGTAAATAAATCTTTGAAACATTCCTTGCAAGTTGAATTTGTTGGGGGTTTGATTTATCATATATGTTAGACTTTCAAAGTTGGTCATCCTAGAATAGCTATAAAGGAATATTTGAAAACCTAATGTTTGGCTTAAGATATGACATCACCTTAACCTTCCCTTTTATTTGCATTAATGGTGATTTCCCCATATGTGAATTTTAGACTATTTTCTCATTTATCTTGTTGTTTCATCACTTTGTTTTTTGTGTTTTCATTTGTCCTTAAGCTATAAAAAAATATTTTTTGTCTTGTATCCTCACAAAAAGAATATTATAGTTTAATGAGAGACTAAAGACATCATATTTTCACAATCCATAATATTGATCAATTCTACTTCTAAATTAGACAATGCAAAAGTTTTTGCATCCATTTTAGATCACACCCTATGATCTACCATCAAGATTAGAGATTTTAAGTTTGTGAGATTGCATCATGGTTGTGTGTGATTTTTTTGTGTATTATTTAGTGTTTGTTTCATTGCTCATCAATCTTTTTCACTGATTAACTAGATAGAGTTTTTCTCTCCCACTGTTCATTAGTGGATATCTTTTTTTCTCATTTCCTTTTTATTTGACTATTTTCTTTTTTCTTGGCGTGTTTATTTATTCTATTTATTTTCATACATTAAGTAATTTTTTGGGTTATTTTTATTTCATTATTATTAATATTTTTTCTTCGTGTTTTAATTTTTTTAGTTTTTGTATGCCCTTGTTGTACTATTGTTGACCTCATTCGTCAAATTAATTATTTGGGTTTGCCAAATTTTTAGGATTTTTTCATTTTATGATGTAATTCTTTTGTAAGGCTCAATGCTTGGAATAAAAAAATTAGGGTATGCTTATCATTTTGGATTTTGGCATGATTTCTTTAGGATATGTGATTCCTGAATTCCAGAGTTAGAATTTCTCTATTATTTTTGGGTCATGTTTTTTACCATCCTACTGGCTGAATGCTTTTAAATAATATTTATGGTGTATTCCCCATTCCCAATATTTAATTCTTCACCTTACATATATTTTTAGAGTTATAGATGCAAATATACTTTTCTATTTGGATGTCATTCAATATGAGTTATATATAGTATCCCTAATCTTTTATCTTTGACATTTTGCAGTAGACATATTTTTTGAACTGGAGATGCAAAGATACTATTATTAATTATATTTGTAGTATGAGTTAGGAAATATATCCAACCTTCAATCTACAACCATTTTTACTATGATATATTTATGGGATCACAAGTTTGGCCATATATTTAATTGAGGTATGAATTAAGAATTATTTCAAATACCCAAATCTTGATATCTTACCTTGTACATCCTCTTAGAGTCAAAGATCCAAACATGTTCTTATTTTTCTACCTTTAGGCATTGGTTAAAAGGTACTCCTTTCCCTCAATCCGCAATGATTTTTATTATTTTATCTTCTTAAGTTCATGAGTTGGTTTTGTTTCAATATGTTGGCCTTTTGGTAAATTGGGACAATTGTGCTTAGTATTTCAAGTTATTTTATTCGGAATTATAATTTCAAGATCCCTAATACTTTAGGTATGAATCATATCAAGATCCTAAATCTTGAGTCATTGATGATTTGCACTAATACCTTTGTATTCTATAGATAGTAGATATTTTGGTATAAATTCAATTTAATCTTAAGAAGTTTATTTATTCAATGTATTATTTTAATAATTTTCTTCTTTGGAATAATTTGTACATACATTTGAGGATCTATAAATTGATTTCTCATATCTTATCACGAAGTTGGAACTGATTATTATTGAATTATCTAATGACTTTATGTATGCTTGGAAATATACATACAAGGATAATAGCCATAGAAATATATTAGCTTGCTTCAAATATGTTCTCCATGTTAGGTTCCAAAATTTCTCCCCATAAATCCTATAATATTCCTTACCTTCAAGTCCAAGGATATGAAATCAGGAAGGAAAAAATGGGTTCATTAATAGACTATGGATGGTTAAAGGCCTACTATGAGAGTGGATGGTCTCTCCTATAATTTAGGCTCAACTTAAATTTGATAGGGTATTCCGAGAGGTATGCTTAATAGGTTTGTACATCAACTAAAATATAACATAAAAATAACAATCAATAGCTACACCCTATGTACACTAAACCCCAATCATTATCTCTAGGTCAAAGATAAACTAGCTATATATAATGCCTTATATAGATTATAATAAATTGCACATGCATTCATGTTAGAATTGTGAAAAAACACAAGACACATGATCAAACAATGAACAAAAACACCTTCCATGCAAGAGATGCACACAATAATCTACTATATCATCAAGAAGGAAAAATTATAGAATGAACCTCAAGAATCTTCAAGGAGATGTTTGGTCAAGAGATAATACAATGAGGGTTGAGTTATTTATAATAGCAACCCTAAATGATAAATGGATTATATCATGACAAGTGTCAAGATCCTTTGTGATGAGACATAATGATCTACTAATAGCTCTCTTCAGTTAACAAAAAGCACGACCTAAGTTTAGCTTAAGCACGTGAGATTAATTAGACTAATAATTAATTAAAGATTAATTTATTATTATCTAAATCATGATTACTCTAATGAACCCCCTTAAGATGAAATTAGGGAGTAGCTAAAAATCCTAAAAATCCAATGCATGAAAGGTAAAGAATGAATGATGGGTCTCAAAAAACAAGGCTTAGTGAGGTACCCATGTACAAACAATCTAATATCTCACAATTGGAGAAAAGGAGAAAACCTCATGGTAAAAACTCCTCTCCAAAAGAGAGAAAGGTGAATGAAGGGATAAAAAAACTCCAAAAAAATGCCCCAAAAGAATAGGAACATGAAGAACATCATTGAAGTACGAATAAGTTATAGACAACTGTCAAATGATGACTCGTGAAATGAAGAACCTCCCTTGAAACAGATGATGATTATGATCAAGAAGACAAGAATCTACATGATTTCCCCCAATGACACTACTCAAATCAGATGGAAAATAAAGGAAAACATCTAGAACTTGAAGATTCAAATGGCATAGGTGTTAATATTTTGAAGAACACTGATCAAGTGAAAATGGAAGGTTGCCTCAAGAAATATGAATCCAAGAATGTTCATATGATAAATGCTCCATCTCATCAAAATGCATGGGTAACCAATCATTGCATCCTACTAGTACATAGGAACAAGAACTATATATATAGATCACTCCAAAACAAAACCAAGGAAGCATTAGCACCAACAATAGAAACCCCCCATAATGTGGAAAGGGAGAGCCAAGACAGGTCAACTAAAATTGTGTGTCACCAAGAAATGTATGTAGGAGAATAAAGAACATCTAAACATACACATGAAAGTACCTACAAATAAAAAGGGTGTGCAAACCAGGGCACACATGCATGAGGCATGAATCAATAGGATTTCATGTTGTCATGGAAGGAACACTCACTTGAAAAAGGTGTGATGGAAAAACAAAGGAACTCATAACCCACCCATGACACTTTATATCATAGCACATGATTATAATAGGCACAACAAGATGCACAAAATCCCCAAAAAGTATACACCAGAATGGCACTTTATCTCAGTGTGCCTACAAAAGAGAAATCACATTTAAAAGATGTCTACAATACCCAAATAGGACAAAATATTGGAAATACATAGAGAATAGCCAAAATAATTCATCCCACACAAACAAGTTCCCAAGAGCTTAAATGTCCAAGTAATTCATCATAATGCAAAAACAAAAAAAAAAACTAAATAAAATTTACCTGGAGAAAATATGGAAAAATTACATATATGGATGTGAATAGCTCTAAAAGACTGTCCCAACACCGCTAGAATTATGAAATATAAAGAAACAAGTCAAAAATTTGTGAGTTCGGGAATCAAAATAGGAGATCTAACTTTGACACGCTATAGAATAAACTAATAGAAAAAAATGAGAAAATTATTAGCACCATTAGATAATAATCAGAACCAGCTTTCCGTTGATATCTTGTTTTTCTGATTTCGATAACCGAGTGAAAAGTTATGCCCCCTTGAAACAAAATTTCCCAATTAGGGCATCAAAGGAAAAAAAAAGGTCCCTTGGGGGCTTAAAAATAAAGCGAAGTGTTGGAGCACAAGGCGCTAAAGGCAGAGCCCTTGATCACTCATGTGATCACAAGGGGCACTTGGGCACTATTGGAAGGGTTGTTGGAGGTGAAGGAGCACTTGGGCACTTAGAGATCTCAACAATTAAAATATCACCTTCCAATAATCAGAATATAATAACCAAGGAAATAATAAGTAGAAATAATTAGAACAACACCATCAATAGATCCACAATAATATGATAGATGGAATATTTCTTTACAAAGTTGACTATATAAGTGTTTTTATCCAAAACAATGATAAAGAGAGACCTTTGCAACCAAAATTTCCAAGAAATATTTTAGCTATTCCCTAGTTGATAATTATGTTCAAGTTGATAATTATATTCATCCTATAAATAATATAAGAAAAATATATTTGATCCTAAATAAGACGTTGAAGGAGATGTCACTTTCATCTCTCTAGATTTTTTTGCAAGTGTAAAATACATCTAGCAAGAGAAAAAAGTGCATTACTAAAGTGTATGCATATATAAAATAGGAGTGAAGAGTTTTATATAGCGCTATATCCTTTTTCAACAAGTTAAAAATGATGCTACAAAATTCTACACTTATTTCGATTACTTTAATAAGAAATGGAGGCCAAACCCAAAATATAAAAGTTTGCCATATGTTATTTCTAAGAATATTATATATGCTTGGATACCACTTGAAACTTAGAAGGGATCAAATAGTAAATATATTGATCATTTAGAAGGGAATTTATAGTTCCTTTTGAGTCAAGAAATAATATAGTATTTTACTATTATAAATAATACAAACAGTTTAAAACAACTATTTTGATTAATTCTTTAAATATTTATTGTTTATTTATTTTTAATGAATTATTGTCATATATACATTTCTTTGCATAAATAATTGTATTAGACCTTATAAAAATATACTAGAATAACAACACATGCTAAAGTTTATGACAAGAAAATTCTTAAGCAATTACATCAAAAATTGAGACAAAAATAAGTGATTAAATTGTTAATCAACAAGAGTTATAAATCTAGCTAGAGGTAGAGGTTGATCACAATTGTCAAGCTTTCCCCAACCATAAAGAAGGTTTAAATAGCCATTATTAATTGAATCCAAGCCCATTATGGAACCTTTTTCATTAACTCTATCTATTTGGTAGTTTATTTTCATTCATAGCACTGTGGCAAAGATGGCCAATCTCAAGTGAGACAATTTTCCATTGTTTAGAAAGTATATATTTCGCTTGAAATGATTTATGTTGCAAGTATTAGGTTGGGTGACCATGAGGATGTGTGAGATAGGATAAATTATATTTTTAATTGGGAACAACACTAACATTATTAATGTCTACTTTTGTTTTGAAGGACATCTCTACTTTTCTGGGGGCTGTTGTTGATGTTTGCTTGGTTAGAGTTGGTGTTCCATTGTGGTTTGGAGGAATTTTGGCTTTCCTTTTCTTGGATGGATATTCTCCAAGCCTTACCCTTCATCTTGTGGCCGAGGACCTTGAGGGGTTTTTGGACTTTTAGTCCCTATTGTTTGGTCTTGTGGAGCCCTGTTTCCTCAGGATGATTTAGTGGTTGATGGATTACCTCTATTTTGGGGTGGTTTTTGCGTGGGGGGGTATGTCGAGTCTCTGTTTTAGTATATTTTAAGATGGTTGATGGAATTTTTTTGTATACTTCTAGTGATTTTGGTGGCTACTCTTTGTTAGGTTGTGTTTATGGCTTGTCTTCAAGGGGTTGTTCAGGAAGTTGAGCTAAAATTCTTATTTTTTCTAACAATCCATTTGGCCTTGAAGTTTATGGGATATTTTTATGCCTTTATTGCGGTTGTGGAGTTTAGTGTGCAACTAATTTGTTGTATAATCTACGTTGTTTTTTCATGTTGTTACAAGGTTGGCTTCTTTGTAGCTTTCATGCTTATCCTTCTGAGTTGGGTTTCTAGTTTTATGGTTCCCTTTTTTAAGGTGTTTAGGGGAGCGTATGTTGCCTCTATGAAGTTATAGATGCTCCTGCTCCTTCATGGATATGGCTTGAATCCATTGTGCATGTTGAATTCCTTTAAGTTAAAGGGATTAAGTATATATTTTTTGCAAAAGGTTTTCTATTGGCAATGAGTGATGTTTAAGGAAGCGGGGGTTGTCTATGTTCCAGTGTTCTTTAAGGTGTCTTCTTTGAACCTCTTGAAGTGTGTAGGGTTTCCTTAGTTGAAGGGATTGGATTTTTGTCATTTGGAGGATGCTTGGAAATTGGTATCTTGGTTGGAAGTGCCCAAGGGAGTTGTGTCTGCCCTTGCTTCTATTTTTGTGATGATGGTTGGGACATTTTCAAAAAAAATTCTAAAGACCCAATTTCCCGAGTTGCCAATGGATGCCATGTTTTCCCATTCTATTGGAGTGTTTTCTCGCTTCCTATCTCTATAGTTAGTGTCTTCTATTGAGGTGGATATTTCTCCTTTTGAGGTGGAGACAAATTCTGTGGAGGGGATGGGGAGTTCACTTTTTTGTTGGTTCTCTTTCTTGCAGCCCCTATTGAGGTGGTGGACATTCCTATTGAGGTGGAATTTTTGTTTTCTAGAGAGGTTTGGCTATAGTGGAATGGGATTTCATGTCATATTCTCCTATAGAGGGGAGCCCTCTCCTATTGAGGTGGAGTTTGGGATGACTACTTGGGTTGGTTGGGGTTATCAGGTGGATCTCTATTGTGATAATTCTAATAGGATGCTTTGGATCTACCATCACCAAATTTTATGCTTTTAGTGATGGGACCTAGGTATCTCATCTTGTTTTATTGGCCTTGTTGTTTGGGATTTTTTGTTGTCCTTTTTTCTTTATAGATTTTCTCTCTCCTTTAGAGGTGGGGATAAAGATCAGTGTTAATGATACTATTTGGTATCTAAATTATAGGAAGCACTTGTAATATTCTGATCTAGCTTATGGCTAGTGCTTGTTTTTCTCCCTAGATTTAAATCTGCCTTTATTATGTATATTTTCCAATGTAGGTTGGTTGCTATTTGTCTTTGATTTTTCTTTGGCAGTGTTTCATGTGGATTGGGTTTTGGGTCCCATTAAAACTTGCTTGTTAAGGGTTTTAGGTCCCTTCAAAACCTATTTTACCCCTAATAAAAAACAATAACATTATTAAACAATGACATGATGAAAAATGACCACCCTATGAATAGCAAGAGGATTTCATTATCTTCAAATGCATGTGGTATATTGTAACCCTACTCACTTAAGCCTATAATTTAATGAAGAAACCCATAAAATTGATAGCCATAGTAAAATTGAATTGTGTCATGAAATTAGATTCAAGAAGATTTGGTAGTGGTTGTTATTATTTCTTGAAGTTTTTCTTGGTGAGATTTTTATTTCTTTTTCAATGGACTTTATCTTTGTAAAGTGGGGGTTCTTGGATCATTACTAAGATAAGAGTTTCCTACCCACCTCCTAGTTCTTAACTTCTTGGATTTTAGGATTCTTGGTATCTTCAATTCACATGTTACGGAGGGAGTGAAGTTGCATTCCAAGAAAAGGGTGAAGGCTCTCCCATTATGTCTAATTTTTTTTTGTTGTGTAAAGTTTTTTACTAGTGACTTAGATAAAATTCTAGAGGCCAATTTGGTAGTGCCTGGTTAAGATTTTATAAATGAAAACAACTTGGATAAGGTAAATTCTAATAGTACAACATAATATATGTTTAATATCTAGTTCTTTAGAAGGAATCATCATATAGTTTATTTCTTGACCCTATTACATATTAAGCCTTGATACATGCTTGGGCTTGGGGAAGTTTTGGAAGTGGACAAATAAAATACATGGGTTCCACCCAAAAGGGATATCTATCTACTGAAGTCCATAGGGAGCAAGAAGGATGTTTATTTGAACTACAAGTGGAGTTATATTGGACCATAAATTTTGGAGGTTTTCAGTGGGGTTATACTATCTAGTGTTTTCTTCAAACATAAATTGCAAAGGTATATCTAATCAGCATGGGTTTATTAAATAAGAAAATTGAATACCTAATTAGGGTTGCAAACTTAGAGCCTTTATTTATGGTTGAAAAAATAGCCATAGATACAAACAAGCCTTTCACTTCACACGATGCCTTTATTACTTGTTACTTTATGGTTCTAAGCTCTCATACAAGCCATGGAGCATCCCAAGGGAAAACTTGCATAGAAGGTTATGGTAAGGATGGTTTATTCAATGTTTTTTGTGTCTCATAATGGTTGTTTGGTTGGTTTTTGTATATATTATTTGTGGTGTCTCTAAATTTTTTATGAGATACAATGTTTCTTATACCAATATAACTATTATTATCACTAGGTTGAGAGCGTTATATTATTTCCTCCTTAAACTATAGGGATGGGTATAGTTTAGTTCTACATGGTTTTAATTATTTATCTAGTTTACCTTATATGCTATGAAACCCAGTGGTAAATTTTTATATGTAATAAATTGGAAATTTATTGGAAATAAGACCATGAATATAATTGGTTTAGATATAATTCTAAAAATTTCAACTCTATTCATTATAATATTTCTATTTTAATATAAAGAGTGTATGCCCTATCTATTATTCATTGATAAACAAATACTTTATTTTCATTTCTTATGGTTGTGGAGTTAGTCCACCCACATCTTTATAAAAATATTTAAAAATGCTATGTGCATACAAAAAACCATGTAATAATGGTATTTACTATACAATGTTAAAGTTTCTAACCCTTAGTTATCGATGTTATGAATTTAAATCTATAATTTCAGCACATAATCACAATCATATTCATAGTTCATAAAAAAATTCTACATTAAATTATCCCTTGTCATCTTGCTAAGTTCCAAATTTGAAAGAGATCTCATGATGGTTGGTTTTATAGTTCAAAATTATTGTAGATGATCTCATGGAATGTTTTATTTAGTACTTAGCCACCATTTTATAATTATCAAGATCTTATGCGACATAGTCTAGCCTTCATGGTCATTGATCTTGTCTAATTGGATGGCTCATAGGGTTTCAAGTAGTGTTAGAGATGAAAATTTCCTTGAGTAGCATTAGATATTGGATGTATTTCTACCAAATAATTCATGAAATCTCTTGTATTCATGCTCTCCATGTAGAATTCCCTTTGTTCTCCTTTTACTTTATTAACTAAAATTTATTGATGAAATATGGTAGGTTTGTGCAAAGAGAAGGGGAAACATTATTGCAATCCAAAAATATATAAAATCGCATTAAATTGGTGCATGATACACAAGATAAAATATTAGCATGGAATATACAATACACATAATAGATTGGATAAACATGTATATAGGATACACATGGAATAAATCGTTAATCTCCAAGTGATTATTTCTTGTTGTTTAATTTACTTCATCGTTTTAATGTACAAATATGTGATTGTGCTACAAGAGATGATATATTTGGATATACAAATTTTATTGGGCTAAGGTCAATATAAATACCTAGGATTATACTAATTTAGAGCCAAATAATTGTTAATATAAATATATTAAATTATATTGGATTATTACTCTATAGGAGTGAATTTACAACCCCCTTGCAAATTCCCCTTTTACACCCTCCACCTTAGAAAAAGAAAATCTTACTATGTAATTCCATGTCACCTATCTGAACTCCATCCACTTGGTGCCTGGTTTTAGTGTCACTGGAGTAATTTCTATTGGAGACACACGTGCGGTGCACATACATCTGTACGGTGTACTGCCATCCTACAAGATTCTTGCCTCTGGAATCTGCAGAGGCATTACGTTCACCATTGGGGCCGAAGTGTAACACATCTATGCCTTCCTACCAACCTTTGAACAACTCTTTCCCTCCTGATTGGCCTTCAAATGTCTATCTTTCACATTCTTCATGGTCTCTACACACTCTTCGATCTTGCTTCACATTCTTGGCATTCTTACTCCATATTCTTGCAACGTCAAGCTACTGGTTGCACTATCAACTCTTTCAACAATCACATCATTCTTCACATCTACCACATAAGATACAACTTAGTTTCTTGTGATACTACTTTTTATGTTGCTTCATTCACTCGACTCCACCATAATTATAGACTTGCACTCCTCTCTCATTGGCCTTGAGTTCCTTTGGTTGAGGGTGGTATTGCTTCCTTACTATCACTTTGTCATGGGATTTGAGTAGCAAAGTGTTTCTCGTAGCGTTCGCTATTCCAACATAGTTTCTTTATTCCATTTCTATTCCTTTATCTACCTAATTTTCCGTGGAGGTGCAAACACCAAAACAAGGGCTTGACTATGGCAAGCCCTGAAACAGCCCCAACATTTTTCCCCTTCTTTATTATGTGTAGGTATTTGTTCATGTGGAGCTTCTTGGAAAACTAGACTTCTCCTGTTAGTAGGTTTCTTGCACCTTTGACTATATCTTTTTACCTTTTGTCCGTATGGATGCTGGCACCCCTATGAGATGCCAGCGCGCCATGCTGTCATCCATGTTCTATGTTGTCATCCTCTAGTAGAGAGTTGTTTGAGGTACAGTCCAGGTTCCAAGAACTTGCTTGTTTAGCCCCATTAGAACTCTCAGGTTAGTAGAGTGATAGAAGTATTGAGAGTTATCTTCATTCTCTATCCTTGGAATAAAGCACTTGTCCAACCTAAGGTAGATTAGGGTAGCCTTCCACTCTTGGCTCTTTGTGACCTGGAGCCTTGGTATGGTTGGTCCCCCTCTACATTTTGGTGAACCTAACATGAACCATTTTGGTTTTGTTTAGCAGTGGTAAAAGACCCTTTCCTCATATCCTAGGAGTGTTGTGGGTGTGAGTGTTGCGAGGTGCTTAGCCTTGCAACCCAACTTACGACCCCTAGTGGCGTAGTAGGAAGGTTCCCTAAGCATTGTGGAATTAAACCTTGAGTGGGTCATTGTCTAATTGTGAAACCCTTGGGGGCATCTATGAAATTTCTATTTAGTGTACGGAGAAATTGCCTCCTTACATCTACCCATCCCATCTACACAATATGTGAGTGGATCTCCTACCATAACTTTCACCTCGCAAGATTTGTCAATGAAATCCAACAAAGAACCATCTCCCTTATACATCCCTGCATACATCAATAGAAACAGTGCAATGGGTTTTCTCATTGACCCTATGTGTCAAGTGAATGTCATTAGAGAGGAGATTATGTTAGTCAATTTCTTACACAAGGATGGATACGATGAATCTAGAAGAACTATTCATACACATGATGGGATTTTTATTCCTACCATCAGTTGCATCACCTTGTCAATCCTAGTTGGGCCTAGAACCGTAAATGCACTCTTTGATATCATCCCGAGGTCTGAAATCTTTAGCGTAAAATTAGGTATCCCCTGATTGGTTGTTATGAATGTAGTTCCCTCAGTAGTCCATAAGTTCCTAAATTTTTCCCATGAGGGTTTGATGCATGTAGTCCATGACACCAGTTATATGCCATCAATTGCACATGTGGAGGCTACTCGCTGGATCACTTCTGGCCTACCCCTAAAGGTTTTCTTCCTCCTAGGATAGACCTCTTGTACAAAACTTATGTGAAGTACAAGAGTGGAGGTATAATTCCAAAGGTGAGATACCCTCCTCCCTATGCCATTTCACATAGAGCTTTCCTAAAGGAAAATAGTGAGGTCGCCTTGCTCAAAAAAGGGAAGAAGAGAAGCACACTCAGGGCTCTTCTTCTTCTTCTTCTATTGTTCCACCTATTTCTTCCTCTTTCCCTATTGCGATGCCATCGTCTTCTACTCCTAGGTTCTTGCTAGAGAGTCTGATGGTGCCCACTTGGAGAAAGCCCAAAAGTATAGCATTTGAAATTCTCATCTTACCTATGGTTCCTTAGCTCATTTTGTATGGTAAGGGGATGGGTCCTCATGGAGAATCCTCTATATCTTGGCCTCCATGACCTCCTACCAGTCCTGTCTCTAAGGTAGTGAATGAGAAGAGGCTTATTGCTGAGCCATTGGGGTCTACTCCCCCCATTGTTGTTTCATCATCTTCTCCAGCCCCTCCTCCTGTTCTCATCTATGAGTCCCTCCCTCTGCTAGAAATAGTTGTGATGGATAGTTTAATGGTAAAACAGGAGTCTCTCATCCCTTCTCAAGCTACGGCCTCTAGCTCTCAAAGTCATAGAAACTACCTTGCATGTGAGTGCAAGCATTGAAGAAAGGCTCTGGTTGCTGAGCAGGCCACCTTGTAGAAAAAGGAAGAGGAGCCAATAGCTCCTACTTCGATGTCTTATGTTGTATCCTCTTCCATCCTCTCTACTTCAGTTCCTTCAACCTCATTCTTAACTCCGGCTCGCACTACTAACATGAACGATCCCCACCTAAAGAGGGTGCAGGTATTCATTACTCCTTCAATTGAGCCTCCCTTTCTAATGTCCCTTCTAAACATCCTATCATTTTCAAAACCTGTAGACATGTTGAATACCTCAATGGTGTCTTCCATAGTTTTCTCCTCTTCCTCTATTCCCTCTACTTCATATATGGGGATTTTATATCCTTTGATGAAGAAGAAGATGGAGGATGACCCTGGTAACAATGGGGGTTGTAAGAAGGGCTCTCCTTCTTCAAAGAGTGGTTTTGTGTTGTCTTGTACCATCCTAGTGACAAAGGAAGCCCTGACATCCTTGGAGTTTGTCACTTCTCCTGAGTCATTCGGTGAGCTTAGGAGCGGATCTCGGGCACCGCCTCCCTTGCCCGTTGAGCTGACGCATGTCACTCCTGTTAAGTGCATGTTTAACTCTATGGATGGGGTATCGACCCTATCAGTTATTTTCATGAAGTCACTGGCATTCACCCCACAAGAACTAAGTGGAGAAGACCTCAATCTGATTTCTTCCTTGGCTCTTGTTGTGGGAGGATCAAAGGGTTCCCCCTTGATATTATTCCCTTGCAAGATCATTTTCCCTCCCCTTATAGTGATCTATATCGGGAGAAAAATCACCTCTTGGTTGATGAGGACTAGGGGCACCTCTTCTTTATCTATATATTATATTGTGTGTGTATTGTGTTCCCTCGTGCTTGCATTGTGTGTTCCTAGATGATCACCCTCATAGGTGCTTCGATACAAGAGTTTTTTTGTGTCATAAAAGTTCTTCTATTTTTCACATCATTCTTCTCTTTGTCATGTATTGATTTTTTACAATTGGGGATAATGCAAAGTGTTGAGGGAATTTAGGCCTCCCTTCCATTTTGACCATTTTTTTTTTCATTTTGTCTTCATGTTCCTTCTTCACATGGTCTGATATAATAGGGGGTTGATGATAGTTCATTTGTATATAATATATATTATTATACTTATTTATTTATATTTATGAGCAACTCTAACCCTGAAATATTAGATCACCCTTGTCTCTTGTTCGTTATGTTATTGTCTCTCCTTTCTTTTCATCTATCTATTTTTCTTGTTTCATGATGTTGTGGTGCTCATGTGTTGTCCCTCATGTGTGCAGAAACATTACCACAGTTACATCTTATTATGTTTCGTGGGCCACATCACTTTTCCATTCTTTTTTTTCTCTCCTTAGGATGTCATGTGCCCTTTGTGCTTGGCATGCATCATCCTAAGGGGGGGCTATCATATCACTTTGATTTTCAAAAAATGCATTTGGTGGCCAACGAATCTTTTCTTGAAAATATTTTCACAATATTTTTCAAGAATCACATTCCTCAACAAGGACCCCTAATGGAATAATTTTCCTTCATCATGGGTCCACAAAGAAATAATTTGAAAAAACTTTCCTCCAAGGAGGGAGCACCTTTTCTTGTGGGAGAATTTTTGACCTTCCCCTTGTGAGGGGGATTTCTTCCTTTCGAATTCCTTGATGAAGTTAAATCTTTCAAAAGGATTCTTTGATGTTGAATTGATTTTCAAAAAATATTTTCAAACATAGTGTCCCTCGAGTGGAACCCTTTTCTTTTGAAGGGTTCCCAGGGGACCCCTTTGAAAGCTCTTCAATTTTTTGATTGTTCATGTGATTGTCTATTTTCTTTCCTACATGGCTTTTTATTTTCTAACATGTTTTATATGCAAATTAACATGTTGCTTTGCAAGTGTGCCTGTGAAGCTGCTTTTCAATCCAACTTTGCAGAGTCCCCTCATGTTGGGCTTCCTTCAAGAGAGAGTACCTAGGGGTGCCTTCTTTGTAAGTCCAAAGACCTGTGAAGTGCTTACATCTTGCAGGATTTTTCCATTGTTGGTCTACATGCCTTCAGTGCATTTTGTTTAAATCTCCTCAAGAGAGAGTACCTATGGAGCCATTTTCCTTCCTTGCACTTTCGAGCATGCCAGATTGCAGTCTGCTTCCTTGATGGTTCAGGTATATTTTCTTGGAACTTTTTCAACCTACTTTAGAAAACACTCATTATGAATCATGTTCTTTAAAGTGGGGGGAAAATGTATAGGAGTGAATTTGCACCCCCTTGAAAATTCCCCTTTTACACCCTCCACCTTATAAAAATCAAATCTGACCACATAATTCCATGTCACCTATCTGAACTCCATCCACTTGATGCCTGTTCTTAGTGTCGATGGAGGAATTTTTGTTGGGGACATGTATCTAATGCATGGACATCTGCACAACCCACTACCTTCCTAACAAGATTCATGCCTTTGAAATTTGCAAAGGTGTTATGTTCACCATTAGGGATAAAGTGTAATGCATTTGTGCCTTCCTACCGACCTTCAAACAACTCTTTCCCTCCTAATTGGCCTTCAAATGTCTATCTTTCATATTATTCATAGTCTCTACACACTCATTTGATCTTGCTTCACATTCTTGGAATTCTTACTTCGTATACTTGCAACTTCAAGCTACTAATTGCATTATCAAATCTTTCAACAATCACAACATTCTTCACATCTACCACATAAGCTACAACTTGGTGTCTTGCAAGACTACTTTTGGCATCGTTGCGGCCACATCGAATCTGCCATAGTTATAGATTTACTTCATCGTTTTAATGTACAAATATATGGTTGTGCTACAAGAGATGATATATCTGGATATACAAATTTTTATTGGGATAAGGTCAATATTAATGCCTAGGATTATAGTAATTTAGAGCCAAATAATTTTTAATATAAATATATTAAATTATATTGGATTATTACTCTATAGGTGTGAATTTACAACCCCCCTTGAAAATTCCCCTTTCACGCCCTCCACCTTAGAAAAATAAAATTTGACTATGTAATTCCATGTCACCTATCTGAACTCCATCCACTTGGTGCCTGGGTTTAGTGTCAATGGAGGAATTTCTATTGGGGACACGCGCATGGTGCACAAACGTTTGCATGATGTCCTACCATCCTGACAAGATTCTTGCCTCTAGAATCTATAGAGGTATTAGGTTCACCATTGGAGCCAAAGTGTAATGCATCTGTGCCTTCCTACCAACCTTTTAACAACTCTTTCCTTCCTAATTGGCCTTCAAATGTATATCTTTCACATTCTTCATGGTCTCTACACACTCATTCGATCTTGCTTCACATTCTTGGAATTCTTACTCCATATTCTTGCAACTTCAAGCTACTAGTTGTACTATCAACTCTTTCAACAATCACATCTACCACATAAGATACAACTTGGTTTCTTGTGAGACTACTTTCGATGTTGCTTTAGTCACTCAAATCCACCACAGTTGTAGACTTGCACTCCTCTCTCATTGGCCTTGAGTTCCTTTGGTCGAGGGGGGTATTTCTTCCTTACTATCACTTTTTTGTTGGATTTGAGTAGCATAGTGTCTGTTGTAGCATTTAGTATTTTCCTTTGCAACATAGTTTCTTCATCGCATTTCTACACCTATATCTATCTACTTGTTTGTGGAGGTGGAAACACCAAAATGGGGGCTTGAATACGGTAAGAAACAAAACAACCCCAACATTTTTCCCGTTTTTTATTGTTTCTATATATTTTTTTGTGTGGAGCTTGTTGGAAAACTGGACTTCTCCTGTTAGTAGGTTTCTTGCACCTTTGATTACATCTTTTCACTTTTTTTCCATGTGGACACTAGTGCCCTTGTGAGATGCCAACACACCATGATGTCATCCCTATTTTGTACTACCATCCTCTAGTAGAGAGTTGTTTGAAGTATAGTTTGGGTTCAGGAACCTACTCGTTTAGCCCTATTAGAACTCTTGGGTTAGTAGAGTGACAAAAGTACTTAGAGTTCTCTTCATTCTCTATCCCTAGCTTAAAACACTTGTCCAACCTGAGGTAGATTAGGGCATCCTTCCACTCTTGACTATTCGTGACTTGGAGCCTTGGTGTGGTTGGTCCCCCTACTCTACAATTTTACTATAGTAATTTTATTTATTTATAGCACTTTCAATATAAATGTAAATCTAGAAGTACTTCTCAAATGTATATTACGGGTAATAAGTCTAAATTATTTAGAATTCCAAAAATATCTTGTCTATTTTTTTGGGAAAAGGTATTATTTCTTAATATTCTAAATAGAGAATTAATTCAAATAATTTAGAATTATATAGAGAAACAAGTCTAGTTTTGATTAATAGGGAAAAATAGGTTTTGAAGGGAATTGAAACCCTTTACATTGAATCAAAATAAAATGTTGTTGATACAAAACATGAAGCAATTAAACCAGAACCCAACCAATAGCCAAAAAATAGCTAAAACACAATAACCCAACAAACAAAAAATAAGATAAAATGGAGGGGAACTATTTAATATTTTTCGAGGTGTTTTCCACCTCGAGCTCTTGGTTATAGTGCATATTAACCATAGACAATAATTAATTTTTGTCTTCAAATGTTTTCCTCAAACTACCCCTAGTCCTTGTACTTGGGTCCTTAACCTCATCCTTGGAATTCTTTTTTCCCTTATCCTTGGTAGATAAATCCTTCTCATGCAATTCAGTAAAGTAAATTTGATCCTCCTTGAGTTGGTTGATTTTATCCATTAACACTTTGAGGGAGTCTACACTATTTTTGATAGAAATATGGCTAATCTACATAAGCTTTTGGATGTCTGCATAAATTTCCTTAATTTTTCCATGCATATCTTGAATGCATCTATCAAATTCAAATTTAAAGTTTGAAAAAGATATTTCCAAGTCTACGAGTCTCTCGATGAGCAAGTTTGAGGCTATACCTTTGGACTGATTAGCATAGTTATCTTTCAAACTGTTAATCTTTATGTTCATGTTGTTGAATTCTTTCAACACCCACTTTGCTAATTTGAAATTGTAGGTGGCCCCATTTCTAGCCATATCCAGAAGTTGTGGCATTGAGGTGTTATCCTCATCCAGATAGGAAAAATCCTCTGAGAGGGGATCAACCTTGGCCACACATTTCAACTTTCTAAGGTCTGATTTGTTAAGCATCGTGTCCACAACTTTATCACTATCTTTACCATCCAAAACATCCTAGTGAGAGGGTTACTAGGTAGGGAAGTCCTCATCCAATGAGGCATTTATACTAGTATCAACTTGGTCCTTCACTTGATGCAAAAAACCCACATCCCCTCCATTCTCAGAATCACCATAATTCAACCTCTACATCTTAGGCTTCCTACTGCTCACCTTCCTTCATTTCCTGCCTTTCCACTACACATCCACTTCCTCACCAAACTCAGACGCACCAAAATTTGACCCTTGGACTTTCATTTTTTTTTGGTGGGAACCTTCTTTTTCAGTGTCCCCCTCTTTGACTTCTTGCTGAGATATTTTGAAGGGGAGGATGAAACATCAACAAAATTATCATCTTCCACTTTCCACTCCTCATCCCTAATGCCCACTATATCTAGTCTAGAATATGGAGACTTAGATAAAGTGGCCTTATCTTTACCTTGACAACCTTGGTTGGGGTGTTAGCCCTAATATGTTCCATGATGAGCAAGAAAAGACTTTCGTGAAGAACTTGGGTTTGATGATTTTTAAGGTGGGTGTAAACCAAAAAATTCAAATAAGTAAGGAGGAAGAAAGGGAAGGAAACATGCAAGTTATGCCTAAAATTGTAGAGAAACGCTCATCAAGGGTGACATACCTCATCAAAACTTCAATCACATCAGCCCAAATGTTCTTAAGGGAGAGTCTATCATACCCTTAGGATGGTAGTTTGACTACCTCATCCTTCTGATTTTCCTTGAAAAACTAGTCCATTGTATCCTCATTTCCCTTCCTTTTCCTTATGAAACTTATGCCCTTTAGTCAGAAAACCTATTATAAAAGCTATGAAGTCTTCATTGATGTGGAATTAAACCCCATTCACCTTCAGACACCTATTGTGCCAACTACAAACAAACTGATCAAAGGCTTCATGGTCAAAACCATGAAGTCATTCCATGTACGACCGATGTGAAGTTCTCATTCTCTAGAATCCTCCAAACCTTACTCTTCCATTTTTTGCAAGAAATGGGCTCAATCCTACTCCTATCCCCACCCATTTCTATGTTGCAAAGAACACTCACCACAATCTAGAATTTTAAAAAGTGTTTGGATATATAGATGGCCTCGGTAATGGGAAAATAATACCCATAAAGTGTGTGACCAGGAGGAATATAATTATCCTCTAATCTCCCCCTAAAAAATAATCATGACTAGTTGTCATCTCGCAATAATAACTTGGCCCTCTCAGAAGGAGAGGAGTACTCTTCCCATGTCTTGAAACTCATTAAGTTAACAAATTTGTTGGAAAAAAATCTACCAAGGAATTCCCCTCCTTATAGGTATGTGAAACACATACCTTCTCAAATGACCTTATCATCATTATGGAATCATTGATAAGAGATTCAATCATCCAACTCATCTTTTGAGTACCTTGCAGACACCTCACTATATTGAGTGAGTCACCCTCAATCCACATCCTTCTCACACCCTTATCAAGCATTGATTTAATGCTAATGTAAGTTGCTTCAGCCTCGATGAAATGATTCTAGTTGATTTGAAACAAAATTATCTTTATTCTAAAAAAGAATTGTGTCTAGATTATTTAAAAGTGTATAAAAAATCCTACCAAATATAATTATTTTCATGTTTATAAAATAAAATTTGCATATATATAAGACTATTTTCACATAACTCGAAGATAAAATCACGCAAACAAGTATTTATAATCCATATGCAATATAATAGACATACATACCATCAAATATGACACAATATATACCCTAAGAAAAACATCAAGAGGGAAGAATCCAACCTCCAAAAGAATCTATACTCATGTATTATCTCATGAAAAAAGATTACAATACATCTACAGAGTCTCCATGGATATCTTTGAAACATTAAGCTCTCTACATGCACTCTATGTGAACAAGAAAATAAGAATAATGCAACCACACATCCAAATCCATGCTTCATTTAATTTTTGGTTCTAAGTTTTCTTAATAATAAATAGTTTCACAATGTGCAAACCCACATCAAGTATTTATCCCAATGTTATATGCAACACATAAAGTAACCCCAAGAATGTATAACCCATGTGATGAACACATCCCTAGATCCCCTAGATGCGCTACAAATAATACTGATTTACATTATAAAATTGTACCATAGAAAAATAGATCATTGATATTTTCATGGTCTTTTATGTCTTTCTCTCATGATGCTTGGTCTATTTTGCTTTGATTTAATGTTGCAATGTAACTTATGCATTCACACTAGGTCCTAAATATTCAAATTATGATGTCTTTTGAATGTATTGTGAAGTGTTGTAACACATTTCTACACTTTTCTAGACTCTTCTCATTACAATTGACCTAAAAATCACCTTTTCATCACTTATCAAGTCCTATTCTAAAGTATTGTAAAGTCTTGTAACAAGATTTCATGCTTTTCTAGGCTTGTTATCACTATTTACACCTTTCTTAGGCTTTATTTGACCCCTTTATGCACTCATAAGACTTAATTAAGTGTATTTTTTAATGTAAACCCAACAAACAACATTAAATTCAAGATAATTCCCAACACCCACTTACAAGCCTAGGGTGGGACCCATTCGCCATGGGTGGTGAATAAGTCCCTCTTAGCTCCAAAATCAAAATAATTCAAATTTTCTTTCGAGTTTTTATTCAAAAATACCTTATATTAGCCTGTGATGAGGTATTATTGAGTTATTAGGGCATAATTGTGTATAAATAAGTGTTTTTACATCCATTTTAACCCCCATTCATTGGAATTCACTCATTCAACATGAATTAGAATTCAAACACTTTGTATTATTCAATCAAGCATTCATCAAGCATCTTGGAGTAGCCATTGACATATCTTTAAATGTATTCAACAAGGTTGTGGTGAGTTTAGGACATTTGCATGTTATTTATTAATCATTCCTTGCTTATTTCATTTCATTTCTTTATTGAGGGTTTGATTACCAAAGTGGGATTTGACCTAGGCAAATCCCTATAGTCTAACCCTTAACCATTTTCCCCCTTTTTTATGTGTGTTTTCAAAATTTTGTACATGCATATTTTTCAATAAAATAGGTGTTGAAAAGTGGTCAAGAATTCAACAAAGTGTTTCAAGTCAACTAAACCCTATTTCAAGCTTGGAGACAACCTAGAATCTGTTTTCCACATATTTGACTATGTCAACCTAACAAGAAGACAAGTGCAAATCTAGAGCTACATAATTAACCATTGATTTCACAAAATTTTGGAGGAGGAATGATTTTCCATTAGTGGCAAATGAGTCCCACCTTAAGGTTGAAACATGTGATTTTGTCAGATTCCAGTTCTTGATAGTCAGAAAGTAGTTTCAGGTATTTTTGTTAGTAGCAAGATTGATTCGCCATCAATGGCAAATGAGTCACACTAGTGATTTACATTGATTTTTTCAAGATTTTAGAACATTCTAGATTCATCATCCAATTCCCAAGTGCACTCTATTTGACCTTGTTCAAATCTATTTACATTAGTTTTCATTTCTATTGCATTTTCTGCATATCACATTATGTTTTCAAACATTGCATATTACATTAGTTTTTCATTAATAATTAGTCAATTACATCATTTAGTTACATTTACAACATTTCATTTAGCCTTAATCACATCACACAATCATTTATTTGAGTGAACCACCACAATTTTGGTGTTCTATCTCTCTCCTTTTAGGTGAAATATCCTAAGAGTGTAAGAGAAGCACATAGGGCACCAAAAAAAATTTGGTTCATAAATTATGAAAAGTGGAAAACATACCTTTTCATAACATTATCCCACTTATTGTATACATCACATAAGGGGTAAAAATAAAACTTAAACATCAAGAGAATAACCTTTGTAGTTAACATGTAGCATCAAAAATCAAAGTGTACCATGTGCTTCATCAAGATACCTGCAACAATAATCAAGGTGACCACCATATCAAACATGAATCCTCTCATCCACCATCACGCCAATGCACAAAATATAAGATCCCATCCAAAAAAAATTCACACTAATTATCACATAGAAGAACAAGTCTTGCCTCAAGTTGATATCCAAACAAAAACACTAAATCTAGAGGTAATAAATTTGCATTAGTAGCTATCAACAAATAATCACCATAGCTAAAATAGAAATCACATCTATTTCCTAACACATCCAACTAACCATACCTCAAAACCAAGGTATGAACATTATAATAGGTAAGCCTCATGCCATTAACATATCCAAACCATAATATGCAATCCCAATATCCATGTATAAAACATATCCATGATGAACATACACATCCAATAACTCCCACTACATTGGTTTAATGTCAAATCTATTAATGATCAAAGAATCCAAAGATCCACCAATATCATTACATCGAAGGTGTAACTAATATCATGTAGTACCAAGGAGCATCCACAAAGATATGCAAAACCTACAAATAAATCTATGTATTAATACAACTCTCACCACTAGTCTTCATAACTCTCCCAAGTTCTTCACAATCAACAAAAGAAAAAGTCAAGGAGCCTCCATGTTGTCACCAAAGAAAAAAATAACAATACATGAACATAAATATAATGATCATCATAGCTCTTGCGACTCTAATTTCATGTGAATATAAACATCCAATAAGAAGAATAAGACCAAAGAGAACCTACAAATCAAAACATGTAGCATGTCCTTCTACACACACCTCTAATTATTAAGCTATGATAAGTATGATCTCCTTCATTAAACCACAAAGAGAATTAAAATTATTCACATCTAATCATTTCCAAGATGTAAACCTCTCAAACCGAATAATCCCAAAACATTATCTAAACTCCTCAAATAAGCTCAAATATCATTCCTATTAGAAGGAAAGTAACAACCAACTCATACCAAATAATCCTTAAATAAACCTTCTAGAACCAATATCATAGCTCAAGGCTCAATCCCCATGAGAAAACAAAGTATGAAACAAAATGCATCTAAAAACAAGGTGATAAATACCTTTCAAAATGAGTTACCACCAAGAGGACCAAGAGTGGGGAATGAGAATTCTCCTCTAGGTTAACTAAGCCATCATGACTCACTCCAAGAAAAATATCCTCTATAGTTCTTGTTGAACTCACGTCCAACCCATGTGTATGCTTAGGTTAGTGTTCTTGCTAAAATCCCATCAAAGAGTAATCATCTCAACACATGATATCCAAAAAATAATAGATCTCCTAGACTCACCCAAGTCTCCAAGTATCCATGACCACCTACAACCAATCAATCCATTGTAAGCTCCAAATCTAACATCACACTATCATTGAGTTCTCAAGTACATGACTAATATACTCAATACCAAAGAACTAATAAGGCCACTATCAAAGCTCCAAAAAAGGAAGCAAGAACACATCATGACATCATTATCTCACATCTCAAATGAGAATAATATTTTCCCAAGTGAACATATTTTCCTAAGAGAACTTGTATATCATTCTAAAACTCTAAACTAGTAAAGAGTACACCATATAATAATAATAAAAATCGTGTAAATAAGGATTACATGTAAAACTAAAAAATCATAACCAACACCTCAACCAAATACTTTGAGAGTCCATGGTACCAAGGTGTCAGTATCTCCAAATCACATGAAGATAACCATCTCTTTTTAATAGAACCCAAATTCCAATGAACTCTCATTGCATATAAGAAAAAAGATCCAAAAGCCCCTCCATGATAGCAACAACTATAAAGATCGTCCATCATCAAATGATGAATTCCCATCATTGCCAAAATCTCCCTCTAAACCATGATACCAAGCTACACATGGCATCATAATAAACATCTCATAATATAAGATCATCCATGACCCTGACACAATAAAAAACTCAACAAGAGCTCCCAAAGGGGAAATTAAAACCAAGAAGATATAATACTTTCAAACCATCACTATCAAAAAATATCACACTAAACCATGTAAGAAAGTTATCCATGAAATCATAATAAAAATCTCCTAAATGATGATCACCAACCACCCTCACACAATCAAATAACTCAATTACAACACCATGTACTCCCAAAGGGGAAAATAAAACCATGATCCTCAAACAGATAAGATACACCCCAACAAATAATCAAGAATCAATCCAACATCACCAACAATTCACCTACATAAAAAATCATGTCATTCCAAAGTCCCAAAGGCATAAGGAACCTTCATGAAACTATGATTACCACCAAATGTACCAACATCAAACTCCCATCGATTTAGACATGATTGCATCACATAGTCAATAAGTATGGGTCCCAAAAATAACTATATCAAATAATGTCATCTCTCCACTCATAGTGACAATAAAACCAATGAAAGATGTGAAAAATCATAATATGCATCCACACTAAAACTTCTATGAGTATAAACAACCCACATTTGAGTCATATATACAACCTATAAATATAGAAAACCTACAATACTACACAACTTGTAGATCTTACAATATAACATACAAATTCAATATTATACAAGTAACCATGTCAAATAAGGATAATCAAAGGTATAAAGGTAAGTTTCTAATGACTCAAACACCAAATCACCTCAGAATCAATTTTCCACAAACTCACAAAGTATCATAGTCACAAGAACCAATAAACAACTTAGATGGAAATAAAAGTGAAAAATCATAAAAAAATATATCTGTAACGCCCTGCCAAGGAACCCTAGAGGACAACACACAAACATGACTAAATAACGGATTTTTTTTTTTTTTTTATAAAAGAATAATAGTGAAATGCATATCATATCTAAACATATAATCTAACCTAAGTCCTCTAAGGTTCCATGACTACGCTACTAACACAACTATAATCAAGAACTAGAATTATTTCATTAACAAATATGTTAACATGATTTATCTAACAATCAAGTTCATTTTAATCCATCACATTAAATAATTCTACAATATACATCTCCATAACATGTCATTAGATAAATAACATTAAAGATCATTTATAAAAAACTAGCAATATATAAATGAATTAGATTACATGAGAGTACATCATAATTTGTTATATCATTACATAGTTTACAATAATGCTTCCCTAAATACAAATGGGAAGAATACATCAAACTACAATAAATAGTACATTTGATTTACAATCTAATACAAAAGCATGAAGGATTGTCTTCTCGAACTGGAACATGAACTCGAATCCGCTACACAAAGTACAACCTTCACGCACACAAACAAGTAGCAAGGAAAACCCAATGGATGAAAAAACACCAACCTTATGACCATGTGGAACCTTAAGGTCCACCCCTCATGTTAGGAGATAACATAAGGTCCCACTACAACAAATAGTTAAGAATACAACAGGCTAACATAAACAAGACTATACATGGCTCTAACACAACACTGTAACAACATTAACATCACATAAACACAATATTGCTTACAAAGGCACACACACAACATAAGGGGATAACATAACTAGGGAATGCTAGACTACAAGAGGGAAGAGTGTCATTGCATGGGTTGTCCTAGCAGTCTCTCACTAGACCTCGGCCCCCATCTATGGTTCTCCTGGTATGCCTCTCACTAGGTCCTGGCCCCATAGGGTGACACATGTGGAACCAACATTCCTTTCATGAGGAAAAGCAAGTCGATCTTTCCAACTAGGCCTTCTCTACCCATCCTTACCCTAAATGAGCACTACAGGCATGAGTGAGGCATCCATTATCTTGTTTATGTGAAAATTTTCCATCCCCCCAATTCATTGTTTAGGTTATCACTAGATTAAGAAACTTTTAATGGGTTGTACTATTCACCACTTTGGGTTATAGCCCCCATTGAGAGCCAATCCCCCTACTTACAACTAGTAAACCCCACAAACAAGCAAGGAGTTTACCATCTTTCAACTTAACACAATCACATGGACCCACACACAAAGCAAGGCATTGATCATCTCGCTCACATATCCCAATTACAAGAAAGTATAAGCAGTGCAAGGCATAGACCCTCTTGCACACACCTCAAGCACATTACCAACCACTTCAAAATGAAACAATCATAAAATAATACACAAAAAAATACTCCCTCCTTTCCCCTAGAAGCCAACCTTAGTCCACTTGAACAAAAGGCTTCCTCTTAAACAATAACCCAAAATCACCTTAATTTCACTAATCAAACACATTATTTAAAACAAGCACACAAATAGCCCATGCAACCAATAAATCAACATATGTTAACAAATCATCCATTAAATGATTGTGAGAGAAAATCAACATTCAAGAAAAGAGATAATCTTATTCAATATTTTAAATAAATCCTTCCATTTCCTGATCAAAATAATTCAATTCTTGTCTTATTAATTTCCAAATTTATTATCTAACATAACCAACATAACCATTTAATTGTAAAGGAAAAATACTCTAACTAACTAAATTCATAGTGAATTTACAAATTAACCCCAATTATATTCATGTATACATATACATACATACATATATATATATATATATATATATATATATATATATTATAAACTGAATTGCTATTTGTAATACATTACTATAGCCTATATATATATATATATAGATTATAAATTTGAATATCATGCATTATAAATAATCAAAAACCATTCATAAGAAGCAGCCATTGAATAATTTGAATCTAAAAGATAGTGCCATTTACAACAATGACTATCAAAGGTAAAAAAAATGAATCCCAAAATAGATAAATCCATTAGAATGGATGCAATGTAGAAGGCAACCTATGACCATAAAAATTAACTCCCATGTAATAGATTTGTAGTGACTCTCATTCTAGAACATATACATTGAACTACATAGTATTTATTACCAAGCATGCCATAACCATTCAAATACTACATGAAGAAAAATCATTGAATGTCAAACATAAGTCTCCCAAACACAATGCGCAGGGCTACATTGCATTCAAAAAAGTCCAAAATATAATCTATGATTACTAGGCACAATAACTATTCATTAAATTCCAACCATAAGAATCAAATGTAAATTGCCTTTCAAGTATCAAATACCAATATTTAACCATCAAAATGAATTGAATTTTCAGTATTGAATGAGAAATGCAAGAGATAAAATCACAACCATAGTATAAAATCTTAGTCTATCTCAATGAAATCGAGTTTGCAGCATAACAACTAGCCATTGAATGAAATCGAATATAACCCAGCTAATACAATCACCTTCTACTATGTTTTCATAGGATCACCTCCTAATATATTCATAATACCCTCAAGTAAAACAAACAAGCAATGTTCTGATGGATTACATAAGCAACAAGCTGTTGGGTAAGGAAAATACGCAAATATCAATACCAAACAAAACACATATATGTTGGATTCTAGCATGATTTGAAAATAGCGATCAACAACACATATCACCTCAAGCATAAACTGTGGGTAATAAATAGTCACCTAAGAGGAAATTACCATCAAACTCTAAGGCATTTCAAATAGTAAGTTTATACGAGGGTGGGGAAAACGCCAAATTCCAAGTTAAGCACCAAAATGATTATATGGAGAAGACTTAAAAAAACTTATACAAAAGAGTATTTAGTTGGAGTATCTGACCAAAAATAGATGCTATCTCAAGGGCGCAATGATTGCAGGACTGCAAGATATTTGGTTTGTTGAAAAGGCTTAAGAAACTTTCAAACAAATACAATTGATAGACATAAAGGAGGCGCTCAAAATGGATTTATTGAATAGACTTCAGAAACTTTCAAGCAAAACAACGACTGGAAAAAATAATTCGACACCATTATAAGATTAAGTTTGTAGAGTAAGAAAAAGTAGATTTTGCAAGGAAAAGCTTGAACTCTTTGAATTTATAAAGCATTCAGAAACACATCCAAACACTCAAGCAATCATTTTCAACAAGCAGATAGAGAAAGAATTCGGATTGCATCACTCAGAGAAATGAAACAACGAACAAAAATAAAGCCAGTCTAGATCCTATGTTGGCTAAGATGAAAATTCAATGTTGAGTTCCAATTTCTACAACAACCACCACTTCTTCAAAATTACTAATCCAGACAAAATCCCTAGCATAAAAAATTTCTTGCAGACAGTTTTTTTCTCTTCCCAGAAACCAAAAATCCATCCTCATGAAAATCTCTCCAAAAGATAATTATTTTCAAAAAGGAAAGCTGTTGAGATTCCATGCAAGTTTTATTTTTAGAAAATAATTAATTTTTTTATAACTATTTGAGCTTGCATGCTCACTGGGACTGTCATATGCAATCCCATTTTAGAAAATCTATTCAGTGCTATTATGAGCCATAAACTATCTGTATTTACCATATTATTTTACTATTTATTAATTCCACAATATTTTTTTCTATTTATCCATTATCACTTAATATTTTATTTAATATCATATTACACTTTTAAACTTATTATAAACCATAATTATTAATAAATATATTTATATTTAATTACTAAAATACTTGTTACTTAATAATTTAATTTAATGAATCGATTAACGAAGAACAACATTATCAACCAAATTTAAATTAAACAAACCAAATATCAACAACAATTACCTAACCATAATCAGGGTCAAAAAATAAGACCAAGTGACTGCAAACAACAGACAACACTAACGAGGTGACGAACTAGATACTTATCCTCTTCGAGGATGATGGATAGGGTAGGGGAACAAATGCTATCTCCAAAAAACTATTCCATTGGGTTTAAGGAACACTTAGATGTGCTAATTTAGGTGGAGTCAATGCCTAGTACTTGCAACCTACAACACACAAAACCCAAAACCTATATCTATAAAACAACACCTACACAAAACCCTCATACCATGCAAATGTATTCATTATTTTATTGCAAATCCTTGGACTCAACTATGCACAAAAAACCACTCCTTCCAAGGGTTAACAATAGTAGGAAAATCTCCTCCCATAACCTAACAACCAAGCTTTGATACCAAATGAAATAAAATTTGTAGCCATATAGTACTATTTACAAATAACTTGAAGAGAGAAAATCATGCAAACAAGTATTCAAAATCCATACACAAAAGAATAGACAAACATACCATCAAAGACAACATAATATTTATCCTAAGAAAACCTTCAAGAGGGAAAAGCGCAACCTCCAAAAGCATCCATACTCATGTATTATCTCATGAATAATTATTAAAATACATTTACAAAATCTCCCTGAATACCTCTAAAACATCAAGCTCACTACATATATGCCATGTGAATAAGAAAATGAGAATCATGTAACCACATCCTAGTCCATGCTTCCTCTCATAACATGTGCAACTTATAAGAGATACTCAAAATACACAACAATCCAACTTGAAGAACTTCTCATGCACTTGATTTTATAGAAATAAGCTTTCACATAACCACCAAGTTAAACCATGTGACTAAAATAATAATATTACAAAACCATTTCCCCAAAAAATTACTTTTTGACACTATGCTTTCCTAATATTAAATATTTCCCAATGTGCAAACCCACATTAAATATTTATCATAATATTATAGAAAACACATAAAGTGACCCAATAATGTCTAACCCATGTGATGCATGCATCCCTAGACCCCTTGGGTGCACCAATAATAATAGTGTAGACATGTAAAATTAACCTCACATTTCACACATCCTAAATGACATTTTCTCATCATCGACATCATTATCACTAAATATCATTGCATTTTGCATCAAATTACATCAAAAACCCTAATTTCATCTATTAATTGAATAATAAAACATTGTTTAATTAATTCACTTTTTCATCATTTCAACCAATTAAATAAATTTCATTTATTTAATGAAGTCCTAATATAACTTTATTTTCCTAATTAATTAAATAACATTAATTATTTAATTATGTCGCTAATTCACCTTATTCCCCTATGTCGATTAAATTATTAAAACATAATAGTTTAATTAATCACTTTCCCCCAAATTTGAATAATTGAATAAATTATTCAAAAACATCATTCAAAAATCAAAGCAAACAAGTACAATTTTTTTTGTAAAATTCAAACATGATTTGCACATTCAACTCAAAAAGATTAATTAATTACCCTCACCCACTTTTATGATTGAGCAAATTATGATCCCTTAATTGGTCACTCTAATTGGCTAACCGATCCATCTATTTCCTCAATCCCACTGAACACTCAAAATGATTTCTTCAATCACACCAATTACATAATCAAAACACACAGATTATGCCCATCCAAATCTTCTCAACAGTTTTTAATCGTTGATCTGCATATTCTACTATGCGATCTTGAGCTTTCATTTTGAAACACAAAATCTATACAACAACCATATTTCTTCTAAAAAATGATCAAAGAATCAACATCATTTGCACAATAAAGTAATGCCAAAAACTATAACCAACCTTTGAAGCTTTACACATATCTTTGATCAAAACACACACGTTCTTGAAGCTTTTTCTATGCATAATGGAGGCTTTGCATTGATACAAACAACCCAACATCTTCGCGAATACACTCAACACGAGATGGGTAACGATGTACAACTTAGTGAATTCATTTTTTCTTTTTTTTTTCATTTACTTTTCTTGAATTCATTGTTTTTGTATTGTTCATTTTGTGAGTAGTGGGCATGAATAGCCTTTTTGTTTATTTAGATTATTTTCCATTCATTCAAATTCATTTATTTCATCTTCTCGATTTCCCCTTACACCATTCTAGCATGCCTGGTGGGACCACGGTCCTTAGCACTAACAATTTTATGAGCAAATTTAGAAGTTGCAGGTTTCGAAAATGCACTGAAAAGTTTTCACGTACAGGCTACAGGAATTTTTCACAGATGATTTCACATTTTGGCCAATATTGACTATTTTCTAGCTGCTTTTGACATTTTTTACGCTTTTACAAAAATAACAGAGGTGCACTTGAGTTTTTCGGCCACTTCTGCTTAAAACATAGAGGCCACACTTGATTTTTTTGCTTGCACTTGCTTCTGATAGGGTCACTTTTGTACAAAAAATTCACTTTTTCTCTATCAAAATTGTATTTGAAATCTACAAGTTGTTTTTCAATTTCTAACACTAATTTTGGCTTGATTTGAGTGTTTGACAGGTGCTAACATCTTTTATGCAGGATTTGTAGGAGCATGGCATGAGTTTACCCAAAAATTTACTAACACTTTTATTGCAAGGAAGGTGAACAGTCGAAGTTTTGAATTTTCTTAGGAGCTTTCATATTTAGGAAAATTCTAAATTTGGTACTATAAAAAGAACCCCACAAATCCTCATGCTTTCATTTTGGTGCTCTGAAATTAATTTCTCAAAGCTTTCTAGCTTAGTGAAACTTCATTTTGGTGTTCTAAAATTATTTTTTAAAATTTTTCTAGCTTAGCGAAACATCATTTTGGTGCTCTAAAATTAATTTTTCAAATCTTTTTAGCTTAGAGAAACTTCATTTTGGTGCTCTAAAATTAATTTTGCAAAGCTTTCTAGCTTAGAAAAACTTCATTTTGGTGCTCTAAAATTAAATTTTCAAAGCTTTTTAGCTTAGTGAAACTTCATTTTGGAGCTCTAAAATTATTTTTTCAAAGCTTTCTAGCTTAGCAAATGCTCTCAATTGGTGCTATAAAAAGAATCCCACAAATCCACACACTTTTATTTTGGTGCTCTAAAAAGGATTTTTTCAAAGATTTCTATAACAAACAATACCTTTTGGTGCTCTAAAAA